>JARHVA010008227.1:257500-362500 GCA_037957365.1 Torreya grandis
ACCTTAACAATTTTCCTTCATCTAGGATAGTTGCATTCAAGGTAGGACAATATCATCAATGTTATTATTTCTCCTTCAATGCAAGTTTCCTTACCTTAAGAAAACTCAAACTTTAAAATCTTTTGAAGTGTATGGGTCGGCTTAAGAATGTCATTAACCCTTTTATGAGGATTATTTCAAAATAATTCATTTAGACATCTAGAAATTACCAAAAAATCACTTATTTAAACTCAATCAATCAATTTTTAAATTAATATATTCTACCATATTCAATCCTATCTGCATATCAAATATAGGATCAACCATACTAGAGGTCTAAAACACTCACAAAATAGCCCATGAGATATATTTTTCAAGTTATAAGCTAGATGACTACTTGAAATGTCATATAGTATATTCCACTCTTGTGCACATGTATTCCAACATATAGGGTAGAAATACATAATTCTAAGTCCCTACTTGAAGTATTGGATATGTAGGCAATGCTCATTATTTTATGTTATTTGATGTCATCTCCACACCATGAGCCCACTAACCCATTTTTTGGTAAGGTGACCTAACCAAGGGTGGATAGTTAGGGTTTAAACTACAAATAGTCATTGATAGCCTATGTGGGAGATATAGATACATAAAAAAAAAAGGTGATAGTAAAAAGAAACTACCCAAGAAGTCTCATCTTAATACATCAAACATAATGTATAGGATAATTGTGTTGAGATTCAGACAATAGCATCGATGCAAGTCTCCATAGGGCAATGCAAGTGTCGAGGCAACTAGAAAGAATGTTTCTATAATCTAATAACTAGTTCCTAAACATCAGTAGCCTATTTTCACACATTTTCATCTCATATATGTTTGTGCATCACTACATAATCTAAGTATTGTTTCTTCTTCATGATTAAGCCATCAAATGATTGTTTGGCATTGTAGTTTCTATATTTAGTATTTTCATAATTCAACATTGAAATTAATATCATAAAGTAAATTATTTAGTTGGACTACTTTTAGGAATAAGTTATCTCAGTTTTTAATAGCATATTCCTTCTAACCCTTAATTTCAAAAAAGGATTAAACATTTGGTAAGATTGGCCACTGAGTATTCTTGTGCAAAACCCTAGTTTGACCTAGGGTTTCCTTATCTCTAATTTTTGAATTGTTACAATATTAAAATTAGATTTGAATTTATTAAAAAGGAATAAATCATGTTTCATATGGATATAAATATTACTTATTTCATTTCATAATATATGATGGTAATACTTTCTTGTTATTTCCCATACATTGCTAAATCAATCAAATAAATAATCACATGGGGTAACAACATTATTTTTGAAACAATATTAGAATTTAATCTCAATTTACAACTCCTTTTTCAATAATATTGTGTCTCTTCCTCCTCCCTTCCCTAAGTTGGGTGATATCTACCATCCCTCTAACAAGGTTTAGGCTATCACTTTTCCAAGGGGTAAGGTGACCCATCCAATGGTTTCAAAATAAAGTAATCAATATATCATTCCTCAAACTCCTCCACCTCTCACATATTCTCTAGATTGTGTGTATATGCATATTAAATCTTAAATACCTATAGTTTTTTTATTTTGAATCCCTTAAAGATAAATATCAAATTCTCATGGTACCAACTCAGAGTCCAAAAATATATAATGGATTTTTTTTATAAAATAATTCCACAACTAGTATTCATGATCCCTGCATTAAATTCCCCGCTTACTTTTTAAAACTTTCATACATTAAAGATCTTATGTTTTTTTTTTTTTTCTTTCTTAGGTTGATAATGCCTTAATTTTCCTAGATAAATTTTCCAATCACTATACATCAACTAATGGAAAACTTGTGTGTGTGTGTGTGTGTGTGTGTGTGTGTGTGTGTGTGTGTGTGTGTGTGTGTGTGTGTGTGTGTGAAATAAATTCCAATGTTAATACTTTAGATTATGGAAAAAACATTTGGTTTGCACATTTTCCAATACAAATTAATTGATAAATTTGATTACAATAGACACCTACATAGCATATACAAATAATTAGTGTGGTAAACCATGTAATTGTTTACTCCTAGTTGTAAGGGCATAGAGATTAAATAAATAATTCTACAAAAAATAATTGATGGTCTATGTTTATCATCTCTCTTTATCGTGTTTTAAGATTTTTTTATTTTAAGGTATTAATGTTTCCATTGTTTTGCTTACCCTTTTTTCTTTTTTGAAAACGTTACACTTACTAAGAATTTAAGTATTTCAATCCAAATTTATATTTTCAAGGAGTGTTTTATCTATATAATGAACTCCCTAGAAGGAAATGCATTTTTGGATGCTACTCTAGCTAATAAAATATTTGTATCCAAAGTGTTGAAAAAACAGTCCCCTTGAGATAATCCTTTCAATTTTTTAAAATCTTCTTGAATTTGAAAATGGCTATCAATGAATTAAAAATTAAACCCTCAAAGATACTTTGTACGTAAAATATCCTCTAATCCTATGTTTAAGAGTTATGTGCAGTATGAATGGAAACCACATGGTATAAAATATGCATGTACATAGCATATAACTAACAAAATTTATTTTTTAGGTTTTTAAATCTTGATCAATGTTTGGCCTTTCTTAAGCATGGCCTTGGTTTTTTATGAGCATGTTCGTTTTTTTTTCCCATGAAGTAGGGATTTTATAATCTCTAATAAATACAAGCTCAAAGAACCTATTTAGGTTGAATTACATGGCATGTCCCTTACCCTTTGGGGAATCATTAAACAAATCATCAAACTCCTAAGATGTTGTATTTTAGAGTTAGGTAGGTTTTATAATGCTCAAACCCAAAACAAAGGTTTGTGTTGAAGTTGACTGCAAAGAAACTATTGATATTCAATTCAGATGGAAATGTTTCACATAATTTTATATATATACATATAGTAAATAATTTATTTTATTACCAATCTAAAAAAAATACATTTAAGGTAATTTATCTTTATGATTTACATGAATCTCATAATCAAACCCTCACTGGTATATTTTGATGTTTTGGTGACACTTTTTGTGACAAAATTAGATAAAATTAACATTATAAAACAAAAAAAAGTCATATTGAGGCAAGATCTTTGATGACACAATTTGCATCAAACAAGTTGACATAACTCGGTAATAGCATCAATAATTTTGGTGATGGTTGTAGAGGTGTTTTTGGTTGATACACTTTGTGTTAGCCATTTTTGCATTAGTATTTTCAAAATCATTATGCTTTTATGATTTTTTTTATTTTCTTAATTTTATTTATTTATTGGGTAAGAATAAATTACATTAGGTTTTGTATCAGAATGCCTACATTAGGGTTCACATTAGAATTACTACATTAAGGCTTATGCCATAATCTCAAATATCAACCCACTATCGTAGTTAAGTCATGATTTATTTTTATAAACATTAAAAATATATTTAATTTTTTAAATAAATATATATTAAATATGTCACATTTTTTTAAAATAAATATATTTAAATTGTATATACAAAATAAATATTAATAATTAATAACTTAAGAAAAATCAATCTAAAAAAAATTAAATATTTATTTTAAGTACTCAAAATAATTTTCAATATTTTGAGCTCTTATAAACCATGATCATTAATTAAAGTCTTTAATTTAGTTAAAATATGCTCATATCTATCATCATAATAATATAACTTGTTAAAAAATAGTTAATAATTCTATTAAGGGAATATAATCCATAATATAAAATTTAAAAAAAAATACTAATTTAATAATCATCATCATCATCCCCTCCACCCGTAATACCGACACACTCATCATTGGTAGATACTCAAACTATATTCATATGTTAAACTAGTCTTTTACACTTGAAAAATATATATCAAGTCTCTACCCTTCAGTTTGACCTTCCTTACAACCTTCTTCTCTTGCTCACCAACTTGATGGGTATAATTTCTTCTCATTTAAACCCTAATTATTCTAATTGTCCAAATCACCTATAACCAAAAAATGCTTAAAATTAGATATATATCTTTCACAATTAGTTAAAGAACCTTAACAATTTTCCTTCATCTAGGATAGTTGCATTCAAGGTAGGACAGTATCATCAATGTTATTATCTCTCCTTCAATGCAAGTTTCCTTACCTTAAAAAAACTCAAATTTTAAATTTTTTTGAAGTGTATAGGTCGGCCTAAGAATGTCATTAACCCTTTTATGAGGATTATTTCAAAATAATTCATTTAGACATCTAGAAATTACCAAAAAATCACTTATTTAAACTCAATCAATCAATTGTAAAATTAAGATATTCTACCATATTCAACCCTATCTGCATACCAAACATAGGAACAACCATACTAGAGGTCTAAAACACTCACAAAATAGCCCATGAGATATAGTTTTCAAGTTATAAGCTAGATCACTACTTGAAATGTCATATAGTATATTCCACTCTTGTGCACATGTATTCCAACATATAGGTTAGAACTACATAATTCTAAGTTCCTACTTGAAGTATTGTATATGTAGGCAATGCTCATTATTTTATGTTATTTGATGTCATCTCGACACCGTGAGCCCACTAACCCATTTTTTGGTAAGGTGACCTAACCAAGGGTGGATAGTTAGGGTTTAAACTACAAATAGTCATCGATAACCTATGTGGGAGATATAGATACATAAAAAAAAAAGGTGATAGTAAAAAAAAACTACCCATGAAGTCTCATCTTAATACATCAAACATTATGTATAGGATAATTGTGTTGATATTCAGATAATAGCATCGATGCAAGTGTCCATAGGGCAATGCAAGTGTCGAGGCAGCTGGAAAGAATGTTTCTATAATATAATAACTAGTTCCTGATTATCAGTAGCCTATTTTCACACATTTTCATCTCATATATGTTTGCGCATCACTACATAATCTAAGTATTGTTTCTTCTTCATGATTAAGCCATCAAATGATTGTTTGGCATTGTAGTTTCTATATTTAGTATTTTTATAATTCAACATTGAAATTAATATCATAAACTAAATTATTTAGTTGGACTAGTTTTAGGAATAAGTTATCTCACTTTTTAATAGCATATTCCTCCTAACCCTTAATTTCAAAAAAGGGTTAAACATTTGGTGAACTTGGCCACTGAGTATTCTTGTGCAAAACCCTAGTTTGACCTAGGGTTTCCTTATCTCAAATTTTTGAATTGTTACATTATTAGAATTAGATTTGAATTTATTAAAAAGGAATAAATCATGTTTCATATGGATATAAATATTACTTATATCATTTCATAATATATGATGGTAATACTTTCTTGTTATTTCCCATACATTGCTAAATCAATCAAATAAATAATCACATGGAGTAACAAAATTATTTTTGAAACAAGATTAGAATTTAATCTCAAGTTACAATTCCTATTTCAATAATATTGTGTCTCTTCCTCTTCCCTTCCCTAAGGTAGGTGATATCTACCATCCCTCTAACAAGGTTTAGGCTATCACTTTTCCAAGGGGTAAGGTGAACCATCCAATGATTTCAAAATAAAGTAATCAATATATCATTCCTCAAACTCTTCCACCTCTCACATATCCTCTAGATTGTGTGTATATGTATATTTAATCTTAAATACCTATAGTTTTTTATTTTGAATCCCTTAAAGATAAATATGAAATTCCCATGGTACCAACTCAGAGTCCAAAAATATATAATGGATTTTTTTAATAAAATAATTCCACAACTAGTATTCATGATCCCTGCATTAAATTCCCTCCTTACTTTTTAAAACTTTCATTCATTAAAGATCTTATGTTTTATTTTTTTTCTTTCTTAGGTTGATAATGCCTTAATTTTCCTAGATAAATTTTCCAATCACTATACATCAACTAATGAAAAACTTATATATATATATATATATATATATATATATATATATATATATATATATATATATATATATATATTCCAATGTTAATACTTTAGAGTATGGAGAAAACATTTGGTTTGCACATTTTCCAATACAAATCAATTGGTAAATTTGATTACAATAGACACCTACATAGCATATACAAATAATTAGTGTGGTAAACCATGTAATTGTTTACTCCTAGTTGTAAGGGCATAGAGATTAAAGAAATAATTCTACAAAAAATAATTTATGGTCTATGTTTATCATCTCTCTTTGTCATGTTTTAGGATTTTTTTTATTTTAAGGTATTAATGTTTCCATTGTTTTGCTTACCCTTTTAAAATTTAAAAAAAAAAAAAAAAACATTACACTTACTAAGAATTTAAGTATTTCAATCCAAATTTATATTTTCAAGGAGTGTTTTATCTATATAATGAACTCCCTAGAAGGAAATGCTTTTTTGGATGCTACTCTAGCTAATAAAATATTTGTATCCAAAGTGTTGAAAAAACAATCCCGCCTTGAGATAATCCTTTCAATGTTTTAAAATCTTCTTGAATTTGAAAATGGCTATCAAAGGATTAAAAATTAAACCATAAAAGATTCTTTGTATGTAAAATCTCCACATGGAAACCACATGGTATTAAATTTGCATGTACATATTGATCAATGTTTGGCCATTCTTAAGCATGGCCTTGGTTTTTTTTTCCCCATGAAGTAGGGATTTTATAATCTCTAATAAATACAAGCTCAAATAACCTATTTAGGTTGAATTACTTGGCATGTCCCTTACGCTTTGGGGATTCATTAAACAAATCATCAAACTCTTAAGATGTTGTATTTTAGAGTTGGGCAGGTTTTATAATGCTCAAACCTAAAAAACGGCTTGTGTTGAAGTTGACCTATGTCAAGACCGCAAAGAAACTTTTGATATTCAATTTAGAGGGAAATGTTTCAAACAATTATATTTATATATATATATATATATATATATATATATATATATATATATATATATATATATAGATAGATAGAGACACACTAAATAATTTATTTTATTACCAATCTACAAAAAATACATATAAGGTAATTTATCTTTATGATTTACATGAATCCCATAATCACACCCTCATTGGTACATTTTGATGTTTTGGTGACACTTGTTATGACAAAATTAGATAAAATTAACATTATAAAACAAAAGAAAGTCATATTGAGGCAAGATTTTTGATGACACAATTTGCATCAAACAAGTTGACATAACTCGGTAATAGCATCAATAATTTTGGTGATGGTTGTAGAGGTGTTTTTGGTTGATGCACTTTGTGTTAGCCATTTTTGCATTAGTATTTTCAAAATTATTATAATTTTATGAATTTTTTTATTTTTTTAACTTATTTATTTATTGGGTAAGAATAAATTACATTAGGTTTTGTATCAGAATGCCTAGATCATGATTTGCGTCAAAATGCCTACATCAGGGTTCACATTAGAATGACTACATTAAGGCTTATGTCATAATCTCAAATATCAACCCGCTATCGTAGTTAAGTCATGATTTCTTTTTATAAACATTACAAATATATTTAATTTTTAAAATAAATATATATTAAATATGTCACATTTTTTTAAAATAAATATATTTAAATTGTATATACAAAATAAATATTAATAATTAATAACTTAAGAAAAATCAATCTAAAAAAATTAAATATTTATTTTAAGTGCTCAAAATAGTTTTCAATAATTTGAACTCTTATAAACCATGATCATTAATTAAGTCTCTAATTTACTTAAAATATGCTCATAACTATCATCATAATAATATAACTTGTTAAAAAATAGTTAATAATTCTATTAAGGGAATATAATCCATCATATAAAATTTAAAAAAAAATACTAATTTAATAATCATCATCATCATCCCCTCCACCCACAATATCGACACACTCATCATCGGTAGATGCTAAAACTATATTTATATGTTAAACTAGTCTTTTACACTTGAAAAATATATATCAAGTGTCTACCCTTCAGTTTGACCTTCCTTACAACCTTTTTCTCTCCCTCACCAACTTGATGGGTATAATTACTTATTATTTAAACCCTAATTATTCTAATTGTCCAGATCACCTATAACCAAAAAATGCTTAAAATTAGATATATATCTTTCACAATCAGTTACAGAACCTTAACAATTTTCCTTCATCTAGGATAGTTGCATTCAAGGTAGGACAGTATCATCAATGTTATTATCTCTCCTTCAATGCAAGTTTCCTTACCTTAAAAAAAATCAAATGTTAAAATATTTTGAAGTGTATGGGTTGGCCTAAGAATGTCATTAACCCTTTTATGAGGATTATTTCAAAATAATTCATTTAGACGTCTAGAAATTACCAAAAAATCACTTATTTAAACTCAATCAATCAATTGTAAAATTAAGATATTCTACCATATTCAACCCTATCTACATATCAAATATAGGAACAACCATACTACAGGTCTAAAACACTCACAAAATAGCCCATGAGATATATTTTTCAAGTTATAAACTAGATCATTACTTGAAATGTCATATAGTATATTCCACTCTTGTGCACATGTATTCCAACATATAGGGTAGAACTACATAATTATAAGTCCCTACTTAAACTATTGGATATGTAGGCAATGCTCATTATTTTATGTTATTTGATGTCATCTCGACATCGTAAGCCCACTAACCCATTTTTTGGTAAGGTGACCTAACCAAGGGTGGATAGTTAGGGTTTAAACTACAAATAGTCATTGATAGCCTATGTGGGAGATATAGATACATAAAAAAAAAGGTGATAGTAAAAACAAACTACCCATGAAGTCTCATCTTAATACATCAAACATTATTTATAGGATAATTGTGTTGAGATTCAGACAATAGCATCGATGCAAGTGTCGAGGCAGCTGGAAATAATGTTTCTATAATCTAATAACTAGTTCATGAACATCAGTAGCCTATTTTCACACATTTCATCTCATATATGTTTGTGCATCACTACATAATCTAAGTATTGTTTCTTCTTCATGATTAAGCCATCAAATGATTGTTTGGCATTGTAGTTTCTATATTTAGTATTTTTATAATTCAACATTGAAATTAATATCATAAACTAAATTATTTAGTTGGACTAGTTTTAGGAATAAGTTATCTCACTTTTTAATAGCATATTCCTCCTAACCCTTAATTTCAAAAAAGGGTTAAACATTTGGTGAACTTGGCCACTGAGTATTCTTGTGCAAAACCCTAGTTTGACCTAGGGTTTCCTTATCTCTAATTTTTGAATTGTTACAATATTAAAATTAGATTTGAATTTATTAAAAAGGAATAAATCATGTTTCATATGGATATGAATATTACTTATTTCATTTCATAATATATGATGGTAATACTTTCTTGTTATTTCCCATACATTGCTAAATCAATCAAATAAATAATCACATGGGGTAACAACATTATTTTTGAAACAATATTTGAATTTAATCTCAATTTACAACTCCTTTTTCAATAATATTGTGTCTCTTCCTCCTCCCTTCCCTAAGTTGGGTGATATCTACCATCCCTCTAACAAGGTTTAGGCTATCACTTTTCCAAGGGGTAAGGTGACCCATCCAATGGTTTCAAAATAAAGTAATCAATATATCATTCCTCAAACTCCTCCACCTCTCACATATTCTCTAGATTGTGTGTATATACATATTCAATCTTAAATACCTATAATTTTTTTATTTTGAATGCCTTAAAGATAAAATCATCCTTATGAGCACATTAATAGAAAAGTTGTAAAAGAATATTAGTTCAAAGATCACATCACTATAAATTTATATTATATACCTACATAATCTCAAATATGCTAGTGTTAATCATATATTTTCATCTTCATCTAAAAATGTTGTGCCCAACAAGGCTTCATATGAAATTAAGAAGCTAAAAGAGAATTCACCTAAAACTAGTGATTCAAGATAAGAAAACAAGCATTCTAAAAAGAGATTTTCTAACAAATGATTTTTTGAAAGAAGACATGTCTACAAGATCAAATGATACAAATATGGTTTTTAAGGATCCAATAATCATATGTATTTCATGTGTAGAGTAATAAATAGTTAAGGGCAATACTACAAAGTATATGCTTTCGTTCTCAAATAAATAAGTCAAGGCACAAATTACATATTTTACTAGTGTTTAAGCAAAGATACATTAATCTTCTCTATTCCATAATGAGATGAAACAATTTGATAGTGATAAACATACTCAAGAAAAACAAACATTTAAGAAGGAAACTCCAATATATGGTGCAATTGGTTTTTCAGACATAGATGATCAAAATGATATATCACAAGTTCAATAACAACCTAAGAATTTACATGTCTCCTATAATAATTATTATATTGGTGATAATGATCATAATAATATATAATATTGGTATGATCATGATGATAATAATTATGCAACATATGAATATGGCACACATGATGTAGGGCCATCACAGAGGCATCTCCTTGATGAGTTCATTAGTTTTTAATAGATCTTTTTCATTTTCCATATCTTATTTTCTAATCATAATAACATTTCAAATAATTATAAAATTATTTAAAAAAATATAGAAAATACAAAAACATTACAATAATTCGAAAAAGCCTACACTATTTAGCATTTCATATGTTTTTTAGCCTTTTCATATGTTGGTTACTTTATGTTAGTATATAGCATATCATTTGTATACACACATATGTTTCAAAAGAACTTGAGTGTGATACAACATACATTAGACCCATGATATTTCAAGCATACAGATGTTGGACCTTTCCTCTTCTAGAAAGATACACTACATTGGGGGCATCTTGCTTCTATATAATCATGATTGACATAGGTTTTGTTGTTTTTGATTATATTATATCCTACATATATTCCTCTACTCATGTTTTTATCTTACATGATGTATTTGATATGCTATTCTACATGAAATTTTACTAACACTTGTATGTAAGGACTAGTATGACATGCTTATATTAGTTATTTATATCTCATTACTTCATCTATTTACATTTTATTACTTTAGTGTACTTCTTATTTATTTATTTGTCTTGCTTGTGGAACATTTGAACATGTTCTTTTGATTTTTGGCCATAGTGCCCTAAGTGTTGTTTATTTATTTGGTGTGTATAAATTTTCACATGTCCTCCATTTGAGTGTGCAACATTTGAACATTCACCTTATTTTCAGTCTCCTTGGACCTATTTTTGTGTGACATTTGATTACTCTTGTATGTGTGCTTGATTTTTTATTGAACTTTTTGTCTTATATATGTTTCCATGATTAATATCATGCATCTTAGGGGTTTTTATGTATGAATATTGTGATATTAATTAATATATCTACTTCAACATGATAGTATTATATGCTTCTTTACTACATGATTCATATAGATATAACATAGTTGTCTTATACTTTTGAGATAAGGTGATTATTGCTTTTTAAATACCTCACCTCAAAATAGGGGGGCATGTCATAGAATACATGACTCCACATACATACCATTAATATAATGAGTAGAATTTGATTTAGTTTACACATTTTACATGATCCAAATATACATTTGGGATAAAGCTATATGCATGGGGCATAGATTTGGGATAAATATTTTTAGATTTATGATACACATTACACACATGTTATAGATTAGAGGCTATATTTTGATAGATGATTCAACTTGAGACATATTTGAGGTGTATTTTCACCAAATTATAGAAACACTTTCAAATTATGCATACAATTATGTACCAAACTTACCAAGATGTGCCATTTGAGCCTTTATCTATTGTATAAGTTGGATCTTTTTATAAGTGTGATCAATATTATATTCCCTTGATGGACTTGGCACTATTATTATATTATTTTGAGTTGATATGGTTACACCATTTGACTCGGGTGAGATTGGATAAATTGTCTAGATTGGTTATACTTGAGTTATGCAATTGACATTTTGTGTTCTCAATGGGCTTGGCATAATTCATCCTTATACTAAATTTGTGGCATGATCACCCTCCAATTTTCCTATTCACATATCCAAGGTTCAATTATGAACCCTCTCCAATGTTTCAACTAAGAAACATCTCTACCAAGATAAACTACCAAGGACTCGTATGGTTGCTTTGACACACAGGTGTACTATTTTATTTCTCTCTTTCTTTCAAGTATTTTCAAATTATTTAATTTTAGAATATATAAACTAATTACACATGTAACATGATCTTTTTTTTAAATTATTCACATACAATAAATTAAAGTGGGCTCAATCAAGGACAAGGTGTGATATACACACCATGGTACACTTTCTTTCCTTTACCCTAGTAAGTTAATCCTTATGCATTACTAGATTAAATAAGGGGGGGATGAATTTAGATGCATAAATATAGATTTATATCTTAAATTATTTATGTAAACTTGATAAATATATTTCAAGGATATACCCTTAAGTTTGACCTTCCTTTTATCCAAAAGGCTCATGGTCACCACCTCACTAGGTCTGATTACTTACTTCTTAGGTCAACCCTAATTATTATGATCATTTAGATTATGTATAACCATAGAATGCCTAAATTTTGATATATATCCTTAATAGTTAGCTATATAATCTCAACTTTCCTTCATCCTGTATAGTTATGTTTAGGGTACAATAGTAGTTTTGATGTTATTGTTTATGTTCCAACACAAGTGTCCTTACCTTACAAAAATACATTTTTAAGAAAAAAATCAAAGTGTAAAGGTTGGCCTAAGAATATCATTAATCCTTTCATGAATATTATTTCAAAAGAACTAGTATAAATATAAGTCAAAGTTAATTCATTTGTACATCTAGAAATTAGTAAGAAATAACTTATTCAAGTTTAATCAATCAATTGAAAAACTAATCTATTATGCCCTATTCATCCTTATTTTTATATCAAGTATAAGATCAGTCATACTATAGGTCTAAATCACTCACAAGACAACCCATTAGCCATATTTGTCAAGTTATAAGATATATCACTACATGCATTATCATATAGTATATTTCATCCATATACACATAAATTCTCACACATAGGGGATAACTACATAATACTAAGGTCCTTCTTGGAATATTGGCTATGTAGGCAATGATCATTGATAGAGGAGTTTTTGAGGTTAATTCAACATCATGAACCCACTAACCCATTTTTTTAAGGTGACCTAATCCTAGGTGGAGAGATAGGAATTGAGCTACAAAAAATTAGTGATAGCCTATGCATGAGATCTAGATATGTCATAAATAGGGGACAAAAAAACTAAAAAGACTTAGGCGGTTCCATCTTGATACAGAAAACATTATGTACATGATAGTTGCATTGAGATTTAGACAATAAAATTGATGTAAATATCCATAGAAAGAAACACAAGTATATAAGAAGATAGAAAGAATATTTTCAAAATCTAACAATTGATTCTTGAACATTAGATATTTTATTTCCATATATGTAAATATTATATATGTATGTGCATCATTGTATAAGCTAAGTATTATTTATTCTTTATGATTATACAATCAAATTATTATTTCATATTTTAATTTATATATTTAATATTTTAAGTTTTTGAATTATTGGATTGAGTGAAAATCATCTATGTTTATCTAAAATTGAAGCTATGTATCAATAAAATTATTCCATAATTACTAGTTGTTAAACTAATTATGTTATAAGTAAAATTGTTGATCAAAAATTGTCTTAAAGAGCTTCAAAATTGAAAATATATGCTTGTTGATATAAAATATTATATGCCTATAATAATTTCAAATATAAAACATACAAAAATATCTTCAATTCAAATTAATTCACCACACAATCTTTTTATGTAAATCTTATTAATAAAAAAAGCTAAAATAAACTTATTACAAGGTAACTTGCAATACAAGTAAAGTTTAAATATTAAAATATAACAAAGAAATCCTATACCACTAAGTGAAATTAAAATATACTAAGACAACTAAAAATATACTAAATAAATTAAATTTATCTTACTGTAAAATTTGTACATCATGCAAGAAACCTCTTGAATAGTAAAGTCAAACATGTAACTAGAAAGTTATCCTAGTTAGCTGACTAAGCTAATTAAATCATATTAACTCAAGTTAACTTTAATTTAAGTCATATAATCAAAAAACTAAATAATTCCTATTTTTTAATGAATTTATTGTGACATTTACTCAATTAAGTATTCAAATAGTGAACTAGAGTACATTGAAGTGAACTACAATAAATTAGAGTGAATTGATAGTTAACTAGTAGTTCTAGCTATTTTTTAGAAAATAATTGGAAAGTGTCTCAAAGTGATCAAAAAAATAACTAAAGCCATAAATAAATTAAATAAACTTATAAAAATCTTTAAAATCAAAAATATATTAAGTCTAAAAATAGAACTTGAGTGCCCATATTGGCATCATACTCAATATTCCTCATTTTGATGCAAAGAGGTGAAAATCCTATCATCACCTTGAGTATTCCATAGATATTATTCATAAATATAAACCATATTCCTTGTGTAAAAAATGATTTAAGATTTATATATTCATATTTAATATATTATCATTCAATTTTATCTTGTTTCTTTGAAGACAAAGAAACCAACCCACTTCCTAATGCGAAGCAATAACCTGATGTTGACTTTCTGTTATCAAGAGATCCTACCCAATATAAATATATGTATCAAATAAGACATAAATACCTTACTGATATAAAATAAATACCATTATTAATTTTACTTTTTACATATTTGAAAATTCTTTTAATTTCTTGCAGATACTTAAATGATAATTTGCCCTTAAATCTAAAAACTAGTGAAATTCTATAACTGATATCAAGTCTTGTTATAGTGAGATAAATAAAACCTCCCACCATGATTATAAAAATCATATCATCAAATTAATGACTTCCATTCTCTCTCATAATATTTTCTCTACTTGCAACTAGAGTGTTTGTAGGCTTCGAATCTTGAATATTATACTTGTTTAGCACGTCATGTGCATACTTGGCTTGACAAATGAATACTTCCTCTTTATTTTGATGAAATTCCATGATAATAAATTAATTCATAATTACAATATCATTCACAACAAACTCATATTTTACATCTTTATTTAAGTTATTCAACATCTTCATAAAGCTACATGTAAAGATCAAGTCATCTATATAGAGACAAACATATAAAATATTAGAAATCAATGCTTTTATATAAAAAAATAGTTTATTTTGACTTATTACAAATTATTGATCCAATAACCAACTATAAATTATTTAGTAACCTATTTTTTTATTTTGATTCAACTCATAAAGAGTCTTATTCAACTTATATACCCAAAACTATTTACCCTTTACCTCAAAACATTGTGACTACCCCATATATACTTCTTAAATCACTCCATTAAGGAATGCACTTTTAACATCTATTTAGTGAATTTTATATCATTTATGAGTAGAGATACAAAAAATGATTAGTATTATAGTATATTTACATGCCACAAGAGCATATTTTTCCCCATAATCAATTCCATATGTTTGTGCAAACCCTTTTACAACTAATCTAGCTTTTAACTTATTAATTGTACCATTGCTTTTAACTTTGGTCTTGCACATCCACTTTGTAACAATAAAATATATATTAAATAGAGGTTTAACTAAATTTCATGTATCATTATTCTCAATTTAATCCATCTCTGATTTCATAGCATCAACCCATTCCTTATTTTGACTAGGTTTTACATAACTTCTAGGTTCATTAGTCATTGATAATAATGTAAACATAGTATTTTCATCATAAATTTCATAAAATAAGTTATATTCCTAATTTTTTGGCCTTTTGATTCTTCTTTCATAATTATGATCTAACATTTGATTTTATGGATAAGGAGTTAACAAATATTTATACTTTCTTGGTGTTGATGTAGATGGATGATTAGTATCATGCAAAGGATTAGTATTATTTTTCAATGAATTAAAAAACTATGTAAGAATTTCTAGGAGATCAAAATAAAATTAAATAGGCTTTAAACATTCATTTATGACATATGTTTTTACATGATAAAAATCATCATACACCACATTTTAAAAAAAAATTACAATCCCTAGAATAGATTATGGATTTACTAGTAGGATTAAAAACCTCGTATGCTTTGATTTCATCACTATATCTTGTGAAATTATGATAAACACTCTTTGGATAAATTATATTACCATTCACTTTTATTGTGATGATTTTTATCATACCATTTTCTTTGACTTGGATGGGCTTCCATCTCTTACTTTCTCTTGAATTTTAAAGGAATTATCTAACTTGTTAAAATCATCTTTGTGACTTATCATCTGGTTTGAGTAACCTGAATTAAGAGACAAAAAAATAATTTATTCCTATATTACTAGAAAACATGTGAGAAAATAATCTAAATAATTTTAGAGCTCACTTTGTTCAGCTTTAAAATCTTTCTCTTCCCTTTCTTAATTGGCTTGATTCTTAGGTGTTATTATCCTACAATCTTTTATCAAGTGCCCTAGTTTTTTGTAGTAATGACAAGTAAAATATTTCTTGCTCTTGCTTGTGAAGTTTGAATCTTATTTTCCATTTAAATTTGATTTTTTTAATCTCTCTTGATTTTAATTTTTATTTCTCTCTTTGGATTTGAAACCCTTACCTTGGTTTCAATTATTTGTTTTATATATCTCCTATATATAATCTCATCTTATCCTCATGAAACAAGAGAAAAATAGCTAACTCATCAATAATTATAGTATTTATTTATTTACACTCTTCAATATTGATCATAGTATGTAGTCATATTTAGATTAAATATCTCAAAATAATTTTTTACTATAACATTATCTTGTATAATTTTTCCATAAGCTGTATTTCTATATACTAAATCATTTACTCTTATACAATAATCTCCAACTCTTTCAGAATCTAGCATTCTCATATTTTTGAAAAAATATTTTAAGGGTTGGATTTTTACTTTTATTACCTTAATATAGCCTTTATATGAAGTCCCCAAGGTATTACATGTCCCATGGGCATTCTTTCATCTTGTAATTATTTGATAAATGTTTGGGTCTATGACATTCTAAATAAAGAAAAAATCTTGTACATCATTCTTTTCTTCATCTTTTTTTGTTCTTTTTTGATCTTGTGTCAAGGTGTTATAATATTTAGGTGGTTTGTACCTATAAATAACATTCTTCCAAACTCATTTATATACATTAATTTTGTTCAATTTATCTCTTCAATACTTAAAGTTAACACTTTTGAAAACATGAATATTCATGGAAGTAGAATTCACTGAAGCCATTGTATCTTTTAAAAATAACATGAAAAACTTTATGAACATTGTTTGAAATTGGATCTA
Organism: Torreya grandis; assembly: GCA_037957365.1. Lineage (NCBI taxonomy): Eukaryota > Viridiplantae > Streptophyta > Pinopsida > Cupressales > Taxaceae > Torreya > Torreya grandis. The sequence continues at coordinate 274,846 of JARHVA010008227.1, forward strand.
ATACCAAATAAAAGTTTTGGATTATTGGATTGAGTGAAAATCATCTTTGTTTCTTTCTAAAATTGAAGTTATGTATCAACAAAATTGTCTCAAAATTACTAGTTGTGTTGTGAGTGAAATCAAAAAGTGTTTTGAATAGCTTCAAAATTTAAAAAATATATTTTTTGATCCAAAATATTATATACCTGAAATAATATTAGAGATAAAACATAAAAAAAATATCCTCAATTATAATTAATACACCATGCAACTTTTATGTGTAAATTTTAATAATAAAGAAAGTTAAAATAAGCTTACTACAAGGTAACTTGTAATACAAGTAAAGCCTACGTATAAAAATAAAATAAAGAATTCCTAGACCATTAAGAGAACTAAAATTAGACTAAGACAACTAAAAATATACTAAATAAACTAAATTTTCAGTACTATAAATATTTCAATATCATCGAAGAAGCTTATTTAATAGTAAAGTCAAACATGTAATTGGAAAGTCATCTTAGTCAACTAACTAAGATAATTAAAGTAAATTAACTCAAATTAAATTAAATTTAAGTCATATAATTAAGAAACCACATGATTCCTCTTTGGAAATGAGTGGATAATTATTTAGACTCACTTAAGTACTCAAATAGTGAACTAGAGTAGTGAATTGGAGGTTCTAACTATTTTTAAGGAAATTATTGAAAAAGATCTCAAAGTGAATAAAATGCTAATTAAGTCATAAATAAATTAAATGACCTTTCAAAACATATAAAAAACTAAAATTATACTAAGTTTAAAAATAAAACTCAAGTTCCCATATTGACATCATATTCAACTTTATTTTTGTAATTCAACACTACAATTGATATCATAAACTGAAATATTTAATTGGACTAATTTTAGGATAAGTTATCTCACTCTTGAATAACATATTCCTCCTAACCCTTAATTTACAAAAAGAGTTAAACACATCTTCATCATTGTCATCATCCACGTTATGAGATAAATGTCTTATTGGCTACAAAATAAATGCCATATTATAAATCAAGTTTTAAATTTAACAAATATTAATTAAAATATAATAATATTAAAATTAACATAAACATATTTTACTTTAGGAGGCCCCTTATGTTTCTTATATAAGAAAAAATTCATATAATTATGTTATTATTTTAAAAATTTGAACATAATTTTAAATTTTGAAACACAGGTTAAATATCATTAAAAATTAATCTTAAAATTATAATTTAATATTTAATTAAAAAAATAGAAACATAAATAATTACTATTGACATGGGTACCTTCCATGACATTAATTCTTCTTAGAAATATTACCCATCTTTCCTTCGTTACCACCCGTATGTGATTCTCAAGTTTTGGGATATAGAAGTTGGCTTCCTAAAAAATATAAGCTGTTAATATTATATTTATAACTTAGAAATAATGAATAAAAATGGAGAAATTTTTATAAAAGTATATGACATTAATTAACTTAGGTATGTTATTTTGATAGATCACCACATGTTATTTTCTTGGGATATTAAATGTCCTCTTCAATTGATTTATATTCAAATATCCTATGCTAGGAAAATATTTAAAAAATAGTTATTCAAAAATAAATACATAATAAATTTAAACTAAATTATAAAATATAAAGAGAAAGGGTGAAAATTCACAAATTCAGCCAACACTCCTTTTATGCCTTTTTTCCTTGTACAATGAGTAACAAGATTCATTTGATCCCTCTTTTTTATGGCCTTCAGATACCTGCATTTTTTATTTTTTCTACAATATTTTTTTCATTTCCTTATATCTTTTTGTGGCCTTTAGATACCCACATTTTTTTTTAATTTTTTCTACATCCCTTTTTCATTTCCCTTATATTTTTTGAGCATATTTCTCTACCCATCTTTAGTGTAATGGATAGTGTGCAATTTTTTCCATTTGGATTTAGATTTATTTTTTCAATTTTCTATAAGTTGTATCCCTTACCCTTATTAATTCAATCCCCCTCCTCTCAATGCGATTCATCCCATATTCACTTGTCAAAAGATTAAATGTGTGTTTTTTAGTATTCAATAGGTAATTGGGGTTAGTCAAGGTGGTTGAGGATTTGGTTTTGGTAAGGTGTTTGATTACCCATTAAAGAAGACCCATAAACAAATCCCCATTTATTTCTATAAAAATTTCTCATTTCTCATTGAATGAAATGGGGATTTTCATTGAATCTTAACAAAAAACATGGTTCTCATGGGGCATGCCAATAGGTTGTGGAGGGGAGGGGATCGGGTAACAGAAGGGGTTTGAATATGTAGGTCATAATCAATGAGGATATATGTAATGTCTACCTCCCTCAATATTTCTAGACCACATAGTTTGAATACCTTACCTACTCTACCCATTATTTCATTTATCCTCTTTGTAACTGAAGGATTTCTCTATAACTTAGGTAGGGCATATGGGTTTTTATGCCAGTGCTTAAGTAATCCAATGTATGGCATATGTGTTTTCATACAATTTTAGTGGGTTTAGGAAAAAGTGATAATTAAGCACCAATTATTATTTTTTTGTGTTTTTAGGTCATTATTAGACCTCTTTTATATGAAAAATTCCCCAATTAGGTGTGAGCAAATAAATGAAGGTTTATATTGGTAAAATATTAAAAAATGGTGGTCAATACTATATATATTTCTAAATCAACCTGTAGTACAAATGTCATGATACTTAAATTGGCCCATATTACATCCATGATGTATTTAATCAACTAATTAGTTTAACCAATGAAGAAATTATGTCCAATTGAGCCTTGAATCACATCATTTAGTTGTAACTAGCTAGGTTCACATGGATCAAATTTGAATAACTTTGTGTCACTAATTAATTCTTGATTGGTGACAAAATTAGGGTAAATTATTCAAAAAATTACATTGTTTAGTTGTAATGCATTCATGAGGCTCAAATCTTCCTAATATATGTCCTTGATTGATCTAATCAATTAATTCCTTCAATTAGTGATGAAATTTGAGCAAATTGATCCTTAGATCACATTATTTAATCACAACTACATTAATAACTCTTAAATTGACCTAAATTCATCCATAATTGATCCAATTGACTTATTGGTCTAACCAGTGGCAAAATTAAGGCCAACTAAGCCCTAATTTGCATCATTTTATTGCAACTAGGATTATGGGGCTCAAATATGCCCAATTTGCATCCTTGATTGATCCAAATGACTAATTGGCTCAATAAATAATAAAATTTGGGATAATTAAGCCCTAAATAACATTATTTAGTCATAAATCCATTCATTAAGATAAATTGGCTCAAGTTGCATCCCTAATTGATTGAAATAACTAATTTGTTTAATTAGTGACAAAATTGAGGTAAATACAACCCTAAAATACATCATTTACTCACAACCAGATATATTCACATGGCTTAAATTGGGCTAATCTACATCCCTAGTCTATCTAATCAACTAATTAGATTGATTAATGATGAATTTACAATGAATTAAACCCCAAATCATATTTTTTTAATCTCAAGTACATTCATAAAAGGCTTAAATTGGCCAGAAATGCATCCTTGATTGACTCAATCAACTAATTGGTTTAATTCATGATAAAATTGGACCAATTGAGCCATAAATAAAATCATTTAATTAAAAATATATTAATTCGAGTTAAATTGGCTCATTTTACATCCTTGATTGATTTAATCGACAATTTTTTTCATTTAGTTATGAAATTAGGGTGAATTAAGTCCCAAATTACATTGTTTAGACATAATTACATTTATGGGGATAATAATTGGCCCAATATGCATCCATAATTGATTATATTGACTTATTATTTCAATATATAATGAAATTGGGTTCATTTAAACCATAAATCCCATTATTTTATCATAACTAGCTAGGTTTCTAGGGCTTAAATTAGCCTACTCTACATCCCTAATTGATCCAATCAACTGGTTTCTTTAATCAATGATAAATTTAGGAATAATTGAACCCCAAATCACATAATTTAATCATAATATGAAAAGGCTTAAATTATCCTAATCTATGTCCCCAATTGATCCAAACAATTGATTATTTTGACCAGTGATGAAATCATGATAAATTAACCCCTAAATTACATCATTTAGTCAAAAAATATGTCCATGGGGATCATGGCCTAGGTTTTTTCCATGATTGGTTCAATAAATGTTGAATTTGTGTCCAATTAGGTCTCAAATTGCATTGTTTAGTTGTAGTTATTTGTGTTCATAAGGCTTATATTAACCCACTCTACATCTGTAATCAATCCACTCAACTAATTACTTTAGTAATAGATAAAATTGGGGTGAATTAATCCCCAAATAATATCATTTAGTTTCAACTATGTTTTTGGTCCTCAAATTGGCCTAATATGAATCATTTATTAATTAAATCTATTAATTAGTCCAAGTAGTGATGAAATTGGAATGAATTGAGCCACAAATTACATCTTTTGGTAGAAAATATGTTCACTTGGTTTAAATTGACCCAATTTTCATCCATGATTGATCCAATTGAATAATTGGTTTTATAAATAATGAAAATGGGGCCAATTGAACCCTAAATCATATTGTGAAGTTACAAATACATCTGTAAGGCTCAAACTGGCCCAATCTACATCTTTGATTGATCGAATGGACTAATTAGTTTGATTAGTGATGAAATAGTGGCAAACTATGCCCTGAATCACATTATTTAGTCACAACTAAATTTACAACGATCAAATTAGCTCAAATTTCACCCATAATTGATCTAATTGACTAATTGGTTTGATCACTGATGAAATTGGGGCCTAGGGAAACACTCTTGTTTATATTATTGGCATATCCAAAGAAAATACATGGTATACATCTTTTTTGGGAGTATTTCAAATAAATAAGGGTATCCCAAGGTTTTTTTTTCTAATATATAAAAATTTTGCTCAATAATTAAGTAAAGGCATTAGTAATCAAACATAGACCACTCTTTCCTATTCATCAATATTCTTATCTTATCTAGTTTTCTCTATTCTATATGTTATTTTCTCCAAAGCAAGTTAGCTTGTTTCTCTCTTAACCAAAAATGCATTGATATTTAAGCATAAAGAACTTATAATTTTTGGGTCTAGTGATATAAATGTTGTTTCTATTTTATTCAGTATTAGTCTGGGCATGTTTCTCATTTAAGAGAAACCCATCCTTTGAGATAGTTGATATTGTTAATTAATAAATTAATTAGCTAGTGAATTGGGTGAATAATAGATAACTTGAAGTTAGTTAGGCCTATTACTTTAGAAAAAATTATTTGAGATCATGAGAATTAGAAGATGGCATCCTAGGATTTTATGTTGTAATAGTTAAATTATGATATATAATAATACGTGACTTTGCCATTAATAAATATTTTGTAGTTATTTGAGCATTGGTATTAGTGTTAAAAATAATTACCATGTTTATAAAGAGGAATCCATGGATAAACACATCCCATCCATACTATTTTTCATGATAGGCATATATGGAAAGACAAACATACACATAAAATTGTTAAATACATGGTTTTCATAGAATTTGTTAAGGGGCCTTGTAGAAGAGTTGGTCGAGTGGTGTTTTCTTAAGATTTTTGGTATGTAGTAGGTCAAAAGGTCCAAACACACCAATTGTAAAGCCAAGATTTTAAATTCTCATAATTTTAAGTGTATTTGGCATTATCTGTGTTATTTTCATAATTTTTATTTTTTGCATGAGGATAGATGTGCGATCATTTATTTTGAAGGTTTTTTTCACATTTGAACTCCATCGTAAATGTTATTTTTTGTTTTCAAAGTTACCCTTCTGATTATAAAGGAAAAATATATTAAAAATGAAGAAATATGGTGTTCAAAATGTAAAACAAGTGTAACTTCAATAATACCCAACACCCTAGTATTCATATGCACTTAAAAATTGAAAATTCCTATGTGAATAACATGAATGTAACATTGTACTTTCCATTATCATTACCATTAGAGAAAGCCATGTTACATATAATGGTTTACAGGTCTCTTGGGATCACCCTAGTTGATAGATCCTTACATATACTCATCTTGAGATAACTACTAACTTAATGATAGGGATGGTGGTTTAGAGGCAATTTTGGTTATGGTTTTGTTACAAACCTTTATATATGGTACTATTTTTCCTCATTTATATTATTGATGAGAACCTAACCAATTATATAGAATTATTTTTGGTTGCATAGATATATCACTTTTTATCTGATAGGGGAATGTATTATTTTATTTTTTTATCATTATTTAGGTGATTGTCCACTTAAAGGGGTTGTAAGTATAGAAATTCCTTTTTGGCCACTTTTGTTTCTAAATGGACATTGGAGTGACTTTTTGCAAATAATGCAAGTTAATCCTAAAAATCAATGGAATGATCCGATTCATCAGTACACATCACATGCATCTTTTAATCGATGTCAATGTATCTCTAAGAAGGGAAATGCATTATATGAAATCATCATACTATTCTAATTCATTTTTTATCAAGTTGTGACCTATAAAATTGATCTTTTTAACCATGTGTGAGGGACAACATGTCAAAATTTAGAAATGGTAATTAACTTAAGCAGGATTGCTTCATTGGTCAAACCCAATTAAATGCATAGGTGAAAATCCCATGGCTAATTAATTGTTGAATTCATATTTTAATAAATTCATAGATTTGGATTGATAACATCATCATGACATCACACAAATATCTAAAATGAGGTCACCATCATGACATCATCTTTTGTGAGTTGTCAAGCACTCACAAATATCAAAAGAATATCTAGATTTGTGAGCCATGCTTATTAATTGAAAATATTAATGGCTTTTTCCCTCTCAAACCTAACCATGGTTAAACTAAACCTAACCAAACTTGGGTTAGAGTTAGTTTGAAAAGCTACAAATACAAGGTTTCACCCATTATTCAACAAGCTTGTTTGTTTAATGTTATTATGCAGGAATTATTTGAAGTAAACCTATTGTGGTGTAATATTATGATGCAAAAGTACCTTCAAAAACCCTCTTTGTAGTGTTATAATGTTCATTTGTTAAGAGAGAGCCAAGCCAAAGCCAAAACTATGCGTAACATTGTCAAGATGACATGGACAGATGATGCAAGGAGCATCATTGCTAAACATTATTTAATCACATGACTGGGTACATCCAACCATGGCCAACATACAACTCTTGCTCTCAAGGAAGGTAAATATTGTTTTTTGTATCTTCTATTGATAGTTACTTATATTGTTATCTTGCTTCTTGAGTGTCTAGGCTAGAGGTGTTAGTTTTATTAGTGTGTTTTTGTTTGATTTTGGTCTTACTAACACAATACTAATATCTCCTCTTAGATTCTTATTGATCACATAATATCATTCCCAATGGGACACACACCCCATAAATTTATTTTAGCTACTTTTTAGGACATTTTATTAACCATTTTCATGCTAAATTTTTGAATTAATCATCAGAAAGGAATGAATTTGACTCTCACCTAAATCATAGGGATCACCAATGATCAAAACAAATAGAGGTTGATCGACAGTATCAATGTTGATCTTCATAATCATCAGTAATTCTTTATGTAAAAAACATAGTCGAACCAAAAACCAGAAACATAATAAAACTCAAATTTTTCTTGCTTTTATTGGTACTTCACAACCTATTTATTTCATGTTTAACATTCTTCTTATAGGGTAGTGTAAATTTTTGAGTTTAAAAAAAAAATACACATTTTTCTATTCAAACACATTTTTTTGTGGTTTTAGGAATCAACCATGATTCTAATAGAATTAGTATAGATTGCGGGAATCGACCATGATCCTTGTTGATCATCAACAATTCTCTGTGTTTTTCTTTTTTAGAAAACCTAAGAGTTAAAATTTGTGTTTTTTTTAGCTAACTTGTAGGAATATAATATTGGCTCAAAAATAAATTAATCCCCTAACTTGTTTGTAGGGAATTAAGCCAAGGAAGAATAAGTTTGATTTTTTTTTTTTAAATAATTTTTCATTTTTTGCATAATCCAAGTTTTACAAAGGTTGAAAATACATTCACATTTTGTTAAGGTGTTTTAAAATTCATTAAAAATTTTGTTTTTAGAATTTTACAATCTTTTACAAGTGCAAACATAGCCAAGGGGCCAAAAAATTTCAAACACATTTTGATTTGGAGTTAGTAAAAAGAATCAACATCTTTAGTTAGATCCTCTAAGGGCTTTTCAATTTTTTTTCTTCCTTAAACTAGTTTCAAATTTCTTAGAGTAGATTCTTTGATTTTGATAACACACAAACTTTAGCATATATGCTCTCCCCCATCCCCTTTAGATAACTTTGGTGACCAAAAAGTGCATAGTTTATTGCCCTTATTTATATAATATATCGTAAAGAATGTTGTGTATGCTCTCCCCAAGCTCCAAGAAAATTGGGTGATTCAAAAGTGACCTATAAAGTATTTCCCTTTTTATTTATTTCTTTTTATGTACTCAACTTGTGGGAGGGATTTCATATCCTCCCTACAATTTCTTTAGGGGTCCATTGACCTGGGGTTTTATCTCCCAGCATCGTACCAACCTCGATCCATAATGGGGTATAAAAATTGGGGGATAGTGGTGAGCAGTTATCCTTATTATCCTAATAGGTACTTAGTCCATATGACATCCAAACATCAAACTCCACTAAGAAATAGACAATTGGAATCATTATGCAAAGGATTAGACCCTTACATAGTAAGCTAGGTGGTTTAGATTCAATAGGCATATTTGTGCCCTTGTGTTAGCCATACTTGGGACCATCTAGTACATGTTAAACTTATAGATTTTATTCAAACCCTACTTGCCACAAAATTTCATGCCAAATGTCAAGTGCTCCTTACTCTAAGTTCATGCCATGTACCAATGCTTGAGAGATAGAAGGGGAGTGTAAAAAATATACCGATATTTGTCCTTTAATTTTTGGATCAACACTTAAATCCTTACAACCATTGGCATAATGGTGGAAACTTTGCCTGAAGCTATATGCGCCCATGTCATTTATAGGGAATAGGATGAGCCATTTTTGTTAATTCTATTTGTATTTTATTTACATGTGTGTTTTTAGACTAAAATTATTTGTATTATTGCATCAAAATGAGTCATAAACCAATCACATCTTTTTACATGACTTTAGCCTAAGAGGTGTTATTCTATCCTTTTGATACCACATTTTTGCCTTAGACTTTCCATTCCAACACATTTGTGTATGTGTCACTTGTTTAAATAGGGAATCATTATGTTTCCCATTTTATCCCAAGTATTTGCCTTGGATTTTTGTAACAAAAACCATTATCATCCTTTTGAGCAAGATATCATCATTACACTACTCGTATTATTTCAAAACCATTACCTTATTTCAAACTGAGTTTGAGACCATGTATGCCTTTGGTCTATAATTGGTGTCATTATGCCATCCATTTGGGTTTAAAATATTATCTGTTTAAAAAATCCAAGTCTTTTTAAACCAAGTTCAAAATTTGTCTTTCAAATTTTAGATTAAAATTGAGTGGTTTATACCTATCCCTTACTTAATTTTGGCTTGGATGTTTACCTCTTACATTTAATTTATGCAACTTAAATTAATTCCTTACTTGCTTTAAATACTCCTTTTTGCCTAGATCTATGAAGTGGTCTATTTTCCATGTGCCTCAAGTTTATTCGTTAGATTGAAATAAGGTTGAAACTATCTTTTTAAGTACAACTTAAGCATGGTTAGTTTATATTGGAGCCTAGCTTATCACTTGGGCTTGAATGCTTTACTCATCACTCTTACTTTGATTACTTGAGATTGAATTTCCCAATTAGTTTAAGCATGTGCCTAGGGTGAATGTCTTATACCAAGGTCAATTTATTTTTGAATCCATGTGCCTAGATTGATTCCAAGTGTTTTGAATTATTTTCGAGTTAGATTCATTACCTTTCAGTTTTTAGACCTAGTTGTTTTAAATTCTAGCTGTGTGTCTTGTTTCTAAAGACCTATCATTTTCCTTAAGTTTTAGATTTTTTTCATACCTTTAAATTCTATCTTTGTTCCTTATTACCAAAGACCTAGCATTACCTTGACAATTTTAGATTTAGTTCATGCCTTTTGAAACTAGCTTTGTGCCTTGTTTCCAAAGACCTAGCACCGTTTTCATGTTTAGACCTAGATTAGATTTATTTAAAACACTTTGTAAAAATCCAATATTCAAACTTACCTATAATTTGACCATTTATGTGTAAGACCTTAGACCTTGGAGATATTTGATACCAAGCTTACCATTGATGATTTTAAGGAAGAACTTTATTATAGGCTAAGTTTGAATAATTTACAGTAATAGACCAAGTACCTATTCCAAGTCCCATTGTGTTTCAAACCAAGACATATTCCTAAACCAATGCTACTTTCAAACGTAGACCTAGACCTAGACCATTTTCATAAACCAAGACCACCCTTTTTGGGCTAATTGCCAAACCTAGGCATGTTGATAATCATATGCCAAGTTTTCCCTTCTTTGGGCCAATTAAAGTACCATGTTTTCCCTTTCAATGATAACATTACCCGATCCCCTACATATGCTAGTAATCCTCCTTTGTCTTGTGTTAGCAACCAAGCTTTGTAACACCCATTCATTACCATTTCAGGCCCTCCTCCTTTGGCTTATGTTAGCAACTAAACTTCACAATTCCCATTCATTACCATTTTAGGCCCTCTTCCTTTGGCTTATGTTAGCAACCAAGCTTTGCAATGCCCATTCATTACCATTCTAGTCCTTCTTCCTTTGGTTTGTGTCAGTAACCAAGCTTTGTAGTGCCCTTTCATTACCATTCCAAGTCCTTCTAAATCTGATAGCTCATAGTCCTAACAAGGTTACACAATCATAACTAGATGGATCACAGTTACTATCCTAGACCCACAACCAATCTTTATTGAGCCCATCATATATGAGTCTATTTATAAAGACCTCATTAATGAACCACAAGTCATTCTTCATCCATTGTTGAACTTCCCCCACTTTATAAAATTTAAGTTATTTTTTGAACCACAATAGATCCAGTAATTACCTCTCCAAGATTTGTCTTTTAAGGACCAAAATGGGTTTATAATTGATATTTTGCAACCAATTTTAAGTTAAGGCCAAGACAACCAACCAATGTATGATGTTTTTATTGAAACACCTATTTTTAATGAGTTAACATGTGTTGAATTACCCTTTAACCATTGCCATATTTGTAAAGAGCCTCACTTTGATAAGCCATTCTCTATGGAGTTGCCTATTGACCCTTTCCCTTTGGTTGAGGAGTATCACTTTGATAATCCAGTCTATGGTGTCACCCCCTAATGATTATAAACACCTTTAATGAAATCATTATTTCAACCATTGCCCTATTTTTAAGCCTCACTTTGATGAGCCAGTCTACGTGTAGTTTCTTATTGACTATTTTTATTTTGTTGAGAAGCCTCACTTTGATGGGCTAGTTTTTATGGAGTCTTTCTTAGTTAAGCCTATTTATGAAGAGCCCATAATTTAACCCCATTCCATTACTCTTCCAATACCAATAATTTAACATAAAATCTTTGCTGCCATAACAGATGAAAAATTAACATTAAAGTCAGGTTCTATTTTTCAACTGATATCAGATTTAGCATCATAAGCAAAATTAATGTTAGTATCAACATTGAATTTAGATGCCCTTGTGTCAAAATAAGCTTAAAATTTAAAATACACTCATGGTCATTACAACATTAGTTACACATTCCTTTCAAATCAATTTGAATACATTTGTGATACTTCCACAATTTTTGAGGATGATTACTTCAGCATCGACATAAGTTCTCCTTGTATCTTCTATGAGGATTATGTGTCCTCTTCTCATTCCCTTACCATTACACATTCCATTAACACCACCCAACATAACCATTATATTGACATTCCACCTACCACAAATGTTGATTAGGACCAACAGACTCACACCTTGTTTAATTGCATCCATGGTGACGTATCAGTTATAGAATATTAGGGGGACCCAGACCACATTCAGGTAGAAGAAGAACAATCCCATAATGAAACCTTTTCAAAGGCACTAGTGGGAAATCAAATTCCAAACTCAACATATTCTAGTGAAACCTTGTTTGAGGTGCTAAAAGATAATAAAAGTCAAATGTCTGCGTTCCTTAGTGAAACCTTCTCAGAGGCACTATGGGGAAGTCAAGATAGCTTTATTGGTGAAAACCTCTTTGAGACACCAATACATGATCACAATAGTTCTTCATTGCTTGATGAATACATTATCAAAGATAACACTAATACATATTCAATTCTATAACATAATTAGATGGTAGCATCTCTTAGACCTAAACAACATAAAATCTAGTGGTCCTATTGAGAGCATATTTAGAAGTCTTTGGCTCTGCCACAACTAAAATTATGTTGAATCTAGAATCAACAACATTGTGGGTGCCTAATAATCCTAATATTCATTTACTTCCAACCATTATACATTCCATTATGATCAATTTCTTCATTGCCAAATCAAACCTTTTATCCACTATTTATCCACATTTACCATCACTGGCCACATGTTCCTTTATAGAGGCTATGAAGACATCTTGTCTTGAAGTTTAGAGGAACTAGAGTCAATGACCAATGAAGATCACAACAACACTATTGGAGTCCAAATCAAAATCAAGTTCTTGACAGAGAAACTATTCATAAGGGGTGTGGGCTAGTAATTTACATAATTAACTAATTTGGTTGTATCATATGCTAATCAAGATGTGTATCTCCACATCAACACAAACAATAGAATCATTTACTAGGTGTTCCCCTTTACCTTGTCATTTACCTTGTTTTTCCATTTACCTTGCCTTTTCTACCATTTGCCTTGACTTGTCATTATTTCATACCTTTCCATATGCCTTGCCTTGCCCTTTGCCTCACCTTACCATCCTTTAATATCTTGACATACCTTTGAACTATAGTTACTTGATATCTATTTGGACTATGTAGGTATTTCTCAACTTACATTGAGGTCATCTTGGTCACCCTTTTCCAATGCTTTCACTATTTTATAAGTAATGTCATTAAATGTTCTTGCCATTTTGCAAGTAACCTAAGATATCTCTCATTGTTTTGTGATCACCCCTTTTCCACACTCTTTCTATTTTGTGAATAGTTTCATTAAATGCTTTTGCCATTTTATGAGCAACCTAAGCCACACTCTCACCATTTTTTGAGTTGGACCATTCTGTGTCTCATAATTCTCCATTGAGTTGAGATGCTTAGAAATTTCAAAAAACATTCAAAACATTTCAAAAACCTAAAAATAGAAAATTGACTTACAATCTCCTCAAGAAATATAAAGCCCAAAAATTCCAAAAACATTTGTCCTATCTAAACCTAGTCAACCATCCTTGATCCACCCTAATGAAGAAAAATCATTTATTGGTTCCAATCCATTTCAAAACCATTAGGGGTGTGACCTTCCCTTTGCATGTATCCTTTCTTAGGGGCACCATCTAATTTGCATTTTTTAGGCCAAGTTCATAGATTTCACCCTATTGGGGCAACACCAAGTGTGCAACTTATCCTAAGACATGTTATCCCCATATGTCATTCCCTTGTATATAGCCTTGTTTGAGGGCACCATTTTTTTATCATTCCATTGATCCTTCACACATAGGTATTGCCTTGGTTAATGACATGATGCTTTCTATTACTTTTACTTTCAAGATTTCTATGTATTTGTTTGCTTAGTTATTTATTTGTTTGTTTGTTTGTTTGCTTTCATTATTATGCCTTAACTCAATCTATATTCATTCATTGGGTGATTCCTTGTGTATTGTTCTTGAATCCATCTATATTCATACATCAACATTGTCATCATGGTTTTTATCATTGGTGCATTATTTTCAATTATTTATTGGATCGAGAGTCAATATTTATGCACATTATGGCTAGGTCATCATGGTGTTTTATATCATGATGCATATCATCACATGCCACAATAGAAATTAGTTAAGTGGAGATTATAAGTAATTGTGCCATAGAAACGTCTCCTTGTTCACCTTGGCAAATCCTCCCACCTTCTTTGATTTCCATCAACACATTGACATTCTAGTTGTATTGATGTTGATAAGGATGAGCATCTCCACATTGGTAGGTACAACCAAATCACTCACATAGATCAATTTTTATTCTTCTATTTTATTACTCATTCTATTTTCTTCCACTTTTGGGTGAACTACATTAGCCTAGGGTCTATTTGGACTATGTAGATAACACTTAGATACATGATGTATCTCAGGTTAGCTCAGCCACTTTTTTTCTTCTAATCATCTCTTTCATCACTTTGTGCATCTTTGTGTGCCTATTTTCTTGTCGCTTCTTCAATCATTAGACTATCACATTTATCTTTGCACCCACTCATCTTTAATCTATGTAATAGGTTATCTCCTAGATTTATGCTTTCTAATCCTCCCTACTATGGCACAATAATTTATGACAATCAAATCTACCCTACTAGGACAAAATTGTTATTCAATCCAGGACATCAAACTTATTATAACCACCTTTGGGAAAATCATTATTTCAACCCATCTACCCTACTAGGGCACATGCTTGTGTCACTGATTATATTGGACAAATCAATGTCTCAACCTTTGTTATTAATTATAATCGCCTTTGGACAAATTAGTACTTTTAAATCAACATTTGCAAGCATTAGCTCAATTGGATTAATCTCATCCATGTGTTAATTTCATTCTTCTTCTTGATTATTTTTTAGGGATCATCTATCAACCATATGTGTCAGCCACTCCATCGAGGTGGCATTGTAGGCTTCCCAAACTTTGTTTGGAGCATCATTCTTCAATCATTATCTTTTTTATCTTATTAATGACTTTTTCATTCTTTGAAAAGACATTATTGTGCCTGTGTCTCGCAACACCTTCTCAATAGGGGCAAACTGTAGACACTCATTTTTGGCCACCTTCATGTCTAAACAGACATTGAAGTGACTTCTTACAAATAATGCAAGTTAAGCCTATAAACCACTAAAATTATCAAATTTATCAGCGTACATCATGTGCATCTTATAATCTACATCATTGTATCCCTAATAAAGGCAATGCACTATATGCAATCATCATCTTCTTTTAATTCATCTTCAGTTAAGTTACGACCTAACAAATTGACCTTTTTGACTATGTGTGAGGGATAAATTATCAAAATTTAGAAATGACAATTAACTTGAGCATGATTGCTTAACTGGTTAAACTCAATTAAATGTATAAGTGAAAAAACCAAGGCTAATTAATTGTTGAATTTCTATTTTTATAAATTCATAAATCCATATTTATGACATCATCATAACATCACACAAATATCTGAAATGATGTCACCATCATGACATCATATTTTATAAGTTGTCAGGCACTCACAAAATATCAAACAAATATATGGATTTGTGAGCCATGCTTATTAATTGAAAATATGAATGATTTGTCCCCTCTCGAACCTAACCATGGTTAAACTAAACCTAACCATACTTGGGTTAGAGTTAGGTTGAAAGGCTATAAATACAAGGCTTCACCCATTATTCAACAAGCTTTTATGTTTAATGTTACTATGCAGGAATTATCTCAAGCAAAGCTCTTTTGGTGTAATGTTATGAAATAAAATACCTTCAAAGACCCTTTTTGTAATGTTATAATGCTTATTTGTTGAGATAGAGCCAAGCCAAACACAAATCCAAGCCCAATGTTTCTATGCTAGATTTTCACTTTCACATTCAAAGAGAGAATAAGAAACTAAAAGAAATGGTCTAAGGCTTGATGTACCTGGATGAAGTCATGCGCACCGTAATCCAGACGATCGTGAGAACTCCTCTTTGGTTGTGGAGGATGACACCTGCAAAAGAAAGAGACTAAGACAAAGAAGGCGTTAGATGAGGAGAAGGTGGGTTGCCAAGAGAAAGCTTGATCCCAGAAGTATGAAGACTTCCTTAAGGGATGTCAACCCACTAGTCGATAAAAAGAATGTCTGATAAATAGTAGAATGATAAAATATTGAAATGATTAAAGACTGAAAAGGAAATGGAAGCAAAAGCTTACCTGAAAGATGTTGTCAGCCTGGTCACAATCGCCAACGTCGGTGGTCATACCGGCGTCCATTGTCAAGGTCTATCGACGTCGGTTAGGATGCCGACGTCGGTGGGGGAAGTGGTCTTTGCGGTCGGCATCGGTCAGGGCAGTAGTCTGTGGTCGAGTCTGTGGTCTGTGGACAGATCACAGGTCTGGTTTTAGTCTGCAGAATGCACTAAGGCTTCATCTGAGGGTCTAAGGGTCTGTGTGGGATTCAGAGGGACTGTTTGGGGTTTGAGGAGTAGTCTGAGGGTTTGTACAGAACTGGTTGGGCAGAGGGGACTGTAGAGAAAGTGACTAGCTGGAACCAAAAGCACAAAAGGGGGATGAATGAGAGGCAGGGGTCTGAAAAGGCTTTTCAGCCTCTCAGGGACAGATAGGGAAGGTCTAGGCAGTAGTTACCTAAATAGATAAATACAGATAAGAAATGAAATGAAAACAAGGAAAGTGCTTACCTCTTGCTTGCTGAAGGAAGAATGGAGGAAACCTGTTGGTGCTGGTGCTGATGTTGTCCCTATGGATGGTGTAAAAAACTGATGCAGAGTCCCTGGAGAGTGTTGCTTGATGTGTACCTGTAGCCAAAGAGTTAGTGGTGGAAGAGAGAGGAGCCAAAGATTGACAGATTGAAGGATCCAAGAGTCCAATGCGAGAGAGAGGCCAAGGAGAGATAACGGATGCAAAAAACCATTATGAAGGCTGTCGACGCTGGCAATATCGTCGACGTCGGTCGATAGCTGATCAATGTCGGCAGCTGAAAGGCAGGAAAAAGGCTAAAAATAGCCTTTCGTCTGTTTTCCCAACTGTCGGGTCAGCGAGTCCGAAGAAGAAACGGTCGAAGGTGATTAAAATGGACGAGAGGTTAAAGGGAGAAGTTGGAATGGGGGTCCAAGCATTAATATTGGCCATGTGGGGAATGAAGGGAATCCAAAGAAGGGTATCCAAGGGTGGTGAGGTGGCATGGGGAGAGAGAGAGGGAAGGAGAGAGAGGGGAGAAATATTAATTTAAAATAGATAATTATTTCAAATTAATAAGACATAAGATAGGTTAGCGATGGAAGTGGAAAGGGACCAAAGGGGACCAAAGTGGGAGTCAACCTAGGGAGTAGACACGATTTCGGTGTCTACATTTTCCCCTTTTTGTCTTGTTGGTTGTTCTGGGTGAATTGCAAGACAAAAATAGGAGTTGGTTGCCCCAGGTGTAGGATAAGGTTGATTTCGTCTTATTGGTTGTTCAAGTGAACTACAAGACAAAAACAAGAGGGTTGGGTTGCCCCGATTATGGATGAGGTATTCCCCCTCAAAGCAGGAGTCGAGGGATGGGAACCTGAAATCGGGTGCTGATTTGACAGAGAGTGGATGAAGATGGTGAAGATGGAGTGTGAATGCTGCAAAAGTCATGATTGCACGTATACCACTTCACGAGATGGTCAGGTCAAATTGTCACAGGTCGAGGGTCGAGGAGTGCCAAAATTGAAATAACTGGGCCCCAGCATTTGGTCGTCTGCTGATTGGGTTATTCAATCTAAGCTGAAGCACCAATGGTCATGTTCCAGGTATCCCGAGCTCAGGAAGTGCTCCTAGAAACATGAAAATGTCACAAGTAGTGGGGATCAACCGGCTTGCGATCCTATACTTATGAGGGTCAAAAATAGTCTGCAGACAATTATGCTAACTAGTCATGAGGTAGCATACATGCAAAAACAACCAAGGCAACGTCGCTTTGGAAGTGGTCAGGGTCAGAGGAGATAGGCATGATCTCCATGGTCATTGGTTGAGGTGGATGGATGGACGAAAGAAAGTGGCCGAGCTAACCTCAGAACACTGAGTGCTACCTACATAGCCCCTGTGGTTAGGGCCTCAGGCCAATGTAGTTCTCCCCAAAGGGAGGAAGGGTCAAAGTGGTTGATGGTCTTGGTTGAGGTCAAGGTCATGATCAAAGGATTGGGCAAAGGAAAGAATGGTTTGTCTATCAAAGAGATGAACAAATGGGGGTGGTCAAGCTAACCCCAGAAGACAGTCGTGTCATCTGAGTGCTGCCTACATAGCCCCGGTCTTAGGGCCTCAGACCAATGTAGTTTAGACTAGTTGAGAAGATTGGTCGATGATTGGCTGATGATTGATTGTGGTCATGGTCAAGGTCATGGTCAAAGGATGGATAGTTTGTCCATCAGGTAAACGAACAAATGAGGGTGGTCGAGTTAACCTTAGAAGACAGTCATGTCATCTGAGTGCTGCCTACATAGCCCTGATCTTCGGGCCTCAGACCAATGTAGTTCAGACTAGTTGAGAAGATTGGTCGATGATTGGTCTTGGTCATGTGTCGAAATGATGAGGAGAAAAAGATGTTACAGCCTTTTCCAAATGGTGTATTCTGTAACATTGGTTGAGAAGTCTTTCATCCCTAGCAATGTTCTATAGTCATGATGGATGTATGCTAAAAATGAATTGAGGTCTATTTATGCTTCAGCAAGTATTGGTTTTAAGCTTAACATAAATTGTGTCTGGTTGATAGTTTCCATGTGTATTGGTGTCCATAGAAACTAGTGTGAATAGGCTATGTCATGTCGGTGGTTTGAAAATGTTTTGGTTTTGAGTTTGGTTGGATAGATGATGATTGGGTTGAATGTGTGACCAAGATGTGACAAAAAGTGAAAGGCAAATTGCTCTTTCATTGACAAGGACCAGAATGATGGCATAGGATAAGGGTTGTTAGACACAAAAGCCCCGTTCATGCATTTTGTCGTTGACCAGTGGTTGTGTTTAGAGAAGCAATCGAATCACTTGACATTAAGTGAGCTTGAAATCCCTTGAGTATGCAGGGGTGATAGGTTTGATATGATATGGATGGAAGGGGGAACCCTTTTTGGTAGGAACAAATTTGCCCCTTTTATAGGTGACCCCGAGAATGACTATAGACAAGTCCATGACTCTAAAGTTTTGTCAGTCAATTTTTTTTTTTTTGAGACAGACTGATCGATGTGGAAAGCCTGCGATGGGATATTGTCTTGCTTTGTGGTCATGTCGTGAAGCTGATCAATGCAGAAAGCTTCAGAGATAGTGCTGTGTATGTAGCAAAATTTAGGCATAGCCATCCTTCGAGGGAGTGGTCTATATTCTGATTTTTATGTTTTTGATATGACTTTGGCCTAGCTGTCCTTCAAGGGAGTAGTTTAGTAAATACAGCAATGATGATGCAGCTGTCCTTCGAGGGAGCAGTCTACATTTATAGTTTTATGACCTTGGAATATGTATCCCATTTATATATATATTGGATTGATTTGTTGACTGGAGTTTTGATCATGGACTTGACTATAGAGGTTTAGAGGGTTTCCCTTTTATTAGGACAAAACATTCATGCTTGACAAAAGGGGTGACTGATGTTTGCAGGGTTGAGGGTGGAAAGGAATAGGAATAACGGTGACAGACACTGCTCAAGGGATCGAGCTCAAGTTAAACGTCAAATGAATAATTACTTGACTAACAGTAGACTGGTCAAAGATGCAAGACATAAAGGGGCTCAGGTTCTGACAAAGTCCTGACCCATGCTTGTGTTATGATGCAAGGTCCGAGTCAATTGGGAGCAAACTTGCCCCATTTGCTTCGTTCCAAATTGGTCACATGTTGATTGATGTTGAAGGAGTTGGTTGATGTTTGGTCGAAGTTCGGGGCCGATGCTGAAGAAGTTGGTTGATATTTGATTAAGGTTTGATTGAGGTCGGTTTGAACATTTGGTCAAAGTTAGGTTGAATGTTTGGTCGAGGTCGGGTCGACGGTCTGGTTGAGGTCGGGTTGAATGTTTGGTCGAGGTCTAGTCGAGGTTTAGGATTAAAAGAGTGATTGATATTTGGTCGAGACAGGGTTGAAAGGTTGGTCAAGGCTTAGATGAAAGTTGAATTCCCCCAGCGGCTAGGGGGAATGTTTGATAGATTGGTCAAGGTCGGTTGAGGCTTGGTGGCCAGATTGACTGTGTTAATGTCGAATAAGGGGGTTAAAGGTGGCGAAGGGACCATAGTCTGGCGTGGAGATCCCAGTTTAAGTGACAAGGTTTGAGAAGCATGGGTCGGTGTTGCTAATTTATCAAAGGGGTGGTCAAGAGGATCCTTGATGAGAAGGGAATCCTTTCTCCGTTGTTGACGAATGACAGCTTTAAGAGCACAACAACGCTCAGTGTCATGTCCCGGAGTGTGGTGATAATGACAGAATTTAGAGTTGTCGAACCAAGATGGTCTTAATCCGAGAGTTGATGAGTGGGGCGGTGAGGAGGTTGAAGGTTTGTTGATGATGCGGTCGAGAAGAAAGGTGTCTTTCTCCAAGCATTGGTGAATGACAACCTTAAGGGCACAACAATGCTCAGTGTCGTGCCCAGGCATGTGATGATATGCACAAATCTGAGTGTCATCGAACCAGGGTGATTTTGGTCTGAGGGATTGATATGGTTTAAGAGGGGGGAGATTGATGCGAGAAGACTGCAACAAGTGTTGTAACAGCAGGGCGTAAGAACCTGCTAATGGGTCTGTGTGTCTTGTTGCAGGAGGGGTTGATGACTTTGGTTTGAGAGGCGTAAGAGGCATTAGTCATACCATCATTTTCGTGGGTGGTGTAACCACACGTGGAGATGGCACTTTGGTGGTGATAGGTGTTGGATGTTTTGGAGAAAATATATGTCTGATGGGTCGAGAGAGTAATGGAGGTGACTTGCCTCTGTGAGATATGGGAGTAGGAAGCACCCCTATTAAAGTGGACGGATGCGGGCCCAAAATTGAAGATAATGATGAAGGTGGGGGAAGAGTCCTCCAGTGTGGTTTAATGGCCTTCGTTGGTTTGGGGCGAGGGCCACTATTATGCGAGGCGAGGTTAGATACGGGTTTGGGTTCAGATGTGGATGGAGGCGAGTGAGATGTAGCAATCTCAGGCAAAAGATAAGAGGAAATCACGACTGGGTCTTCCTCGATCGAAATGGGTGAAGAGAGTGGTTCTTCTCTTGATGGAGAAGAAACAAGAGAGTGTAGCTCTGTAGTTGGATAGAGCGTAGGAATGGTCAAGGTCTCGATGTGTGGTCTAGGCGTGGGGAATGTATGATCCCCCATTGATGACAAAAAGGATGAGGGTGAGGCAGCTGGTGTGGGTGCCATCAAAGCATCCTCCAATATGAGAGAGGTCGATGGAGGACTAATAGGAGAAGAAAATTCTTCATCTTGTAGAGGAGGAATAGGGGAAGAAGGGTCTTCCACCTGTGAAGGAGGTTGGTCAGGGACAAGAGAAAAGACAGTGTCGATCGTGTGTATATTATGGTCTTGAGGGTCATTGGTCATGGTCTGGACATTGTTTTGAGTAGGCGGGTGATTAGGAAAGGGTTGCGTGAAGATGTCAAGGTTTTGGTTGGCTAGAGCGTTTGGGTTATCCAAGATGAGATCCCCCTTGTCTAGCATGTCTTGGATGATATTTTTGTCGGTTTGACAGTTATCCGTGCCATGGCCTTTGACACGGTGATAGTTGCAAAAGTCATTCTCCCTGTACCATGCAGGGATAGGTGTTGAGGGGTCAAATTGAAGTGGTCAGATTGAAGGGAGATTGAGGACCCCCTGCTTGACGAGTTTATCCAAGATAGAGGCATATGAATCTCCAATTGGAGTGTATTGACGTTGTATGGATCGACGTTGAAAGTGTTTATTGATGTAGTCTGATGTTGAAAATTGAGGTCGGTTGGTTGAAGATGATGGTCTAAATATGATAGTGTTTGCCGATCCCTTGGACTGAGAGTGGGCAGAAGAAGGTTTGGACGAAGAAGGGTCATTAGATTTTGCGTTGTCATTACGCAATTTGACCTTATTTTTGTCGATGTCACAGAGTTCAAGCTTTCTTGCCATGGTGAAAGCTTTGTCAAAAGTGCAGAATGTCTAGATCCACAAGGTAGAAGAGATGTGCCTAGCACATGCTCGAGAAAAGAGCTCAATGAGCTCAAGTTGAGGCAAGGAGAAGGAGAGCTGGTTGATCAGGCTTTTCCAATGGGCAACAAAATCAACTATTGATTCGTCGTCAAATTTTTTGATGAAATAGAGGTCTGTGATTGAGACTTGTTTGGTGATGTTGATAGAAAAATGGTCAAGGAATAATTGGGCAAGTTGAATGAAAGAGAAGATAGAATGTTTGGTAAGAGAGCTATACCAGTCAAGAGCGGGGCCAGAAAGAGACATGGGGAACGTGCATAAAAGCAACACATCGTCATGGGCTATGAGGTAGAAAGCGTGTCTGAACGCTCGAAGATGTTGTTGTGGGTCCTCCTTACTCTGAAAGCGAGTAAATTTAGGGAGTTCCCACTGGTTGGGGTATGGTCAGATGGGCACAGAAGGATGAATGGGTTCGTTGCAAATTTGCTCATATGACAGAGCATTGCTTAAACCAGAGATAGAGGTCTCAAGACTAGACATCTTGTCCATCAGCATCTTGATGAGATCAGCTGACGGATTCGTAGGTGGGGCACCCCCTAGGTTGTAGGGTACCTAGAAGGTGGTCGAAGAGGCGTATGACGTACTTGGTTGTGCTTGTGTAGGCACAACATAAGGGTAGTGCATCATAGGGATATATGTCGTGGTCAAAGGGGCTTTTGCCATGAAGTTAGAGGACACAAGTTGACTAGATACCGCCAGAGGTGGTTGAGTGGCGGCACTGGTAAAAGGATAGGTTGTCACTCCCGCGTGTATAGGTGCAAGAGTGGGCGAGGTCGAGACAACCAAGTTCTGGTATGGTGTAGAACTTGGTTGAATTGTGTGCGTTTGAGGGGGTAATGATACCCTGATGGAGGCAGGTTTGAAAATAGATGGGGAGGCCAAACTTTGCATATTGGCCATGGTCGAGTGACTAGTCAAGACAATAGGCTGAGTCATGATGGGTTGGGTAGCAGATGACGTCGATGCCATTGCCGCTGCAATTGAAAGGTCCCACATTTGGTTTTTTGCAAGATATTTTTGGAGGGCTTTGACATTGAGGTCCAAGAATATTTTGAAATCTTGGTCCCCTTCAGGGACAATGGGAGTTTGAGTCGGGGTTGGTCGAGTAGGAGTTCTTTCAGTCTCCAAGTGGAACTCCATTATAGGACTGGTTATGGAGGGGGAAGACGAAAGCGGTTGATGTCTCACGTGGTCAAGAAGAGCCTTGGTTTGACTGCATGTCAAAACCATTCAAGGCAAATAGGGTCAGGTTTCAGAAACTGTGTTTTTTCAATTTCAAAAACTCAGAATGTGGTTTTTGCAGAAAAAGAGGGCAAGTTTTAGGCTACTATTTTGAAAAAAAGGACAGTGACAGTGACCGATGTCGGTTGAAAAACCGATGTCAGTGATATTAGATGGCCGACGTCAGTCAGATAACCGATGCCGACGTCGGTGGTAAAACTGATGTTGGTGACTATGGTTTCCAAAAACTCAGAAGATTTGAGAGTTTTGGAAAAAAAGGAAGAAGAACGTCCTCAAAAGCTCAAACAAGCAGATAAGAATAGAAAAACAGAGATGGAGATAGGCAGACCCTAAGCATTAAATCCTAAGAATCAACTTTTAGAATCTTGTGGCTTATGCCTTAAAGTGATGTTTGGGAGGTTGGCTATCAGAATGGGTCCTAGAAGAGGTAGTCTATGGATGGTTTTAGGTTTGTTTAGGCACTCAAGAGTCTGGGTTAGGTTCGGTACGTGGCCTATTGCTAAGGAGCAAGCTCCCCTCACTTCACGAGTCCAGTGATAAGCTGGTCTCGCTTAGCCAAAATATACCTTGCCTAGAGATTATCCTCTGCTAGAGAACGGAGTGGGATTTCCCCTTGGTGGTGAAATCCAAGTGAGATTGCCAGGGAGGGGTAAGGTATCCGCTGGGTGATGAAATCCCAGTCGGGCCTTGTCTCAAGTATTGTTTGATGTTTGATTTAGTGCAAGTGGTTCGGTTGTATAACATCAAGTGGACTACGATTAATTCAATATGTGGTTATTAATTACTAGGTGTGGACTAAGAAATGCAAGCAAGCAGAAATGCAATGCAGTGTGTTTTAAGCCTCAAGTCGAAATGTTAAGTTGGAATGAAAACAAGTTGAGAAAGGGTTGAAGAATATGATTTTTGACTAGTCTAGAAATGCAAGAAAAGAATGAAAAGTTCTTTTTAATCCTGCTTATGATGTCTTTTAGAAGAGAAGAAAGAGGTGAAAAGGGAGGAACCTAATGCACCTAAATGAAAAAAAAGAAGGAAAAGAACCCAAGGAAGGCCCTAAGGTCCCATCGGGCGTGCCAAAATGTTTCTATGCTAGATTTTCACTTTCGCATTCAAAGAGAGAATAAGAAACTAAAAGAAATGGTCTAAGGCTTGATGTACCTGGATGAAGTCGTGTGCACCGTAATCTAGATGATCATGAGAACTCCTCTTTGGTTGTGGAGGATGACACCTGCAAAAGAAAGAGACTAAGACACAGAAGGCGTTAGATGAGGAGAAGGTGGGTTGCCAAGCGAAAGCTTGATCCCAGAAGTATGAAGACTTCCTTAAGGGATGTCAGCCCACTAGTCGATAAAAAGAATGTCTGATAAATAGTAGAATGATAAAATACTGAAATGATTAAAGACTGAAAAGGAAATGGAAGCAAAAGCTTACCTGAAAGATGCTGTCGGCCTGGTCACAATCACCGGCATCGGTGGTCATACCGGCGTTGGTTGTCAAGGTCTGCCGACGTCGGTTAGGATGCCGACATCGGTGGGGGAAGTGGTCTCTGCAGCCGACGTCGGTCGGGGTAGTAGTATGTGGTCGGGTTTGTGGTCTATGGATAGATCATAGGTCTGGTTTTGGTCTGCAGAATGCACTGAGGCTTCGTCTGAGGGTCTAAGGGTCTGTGTGGGATTCAGAGGGACTGTTTGGGGTTTGAGGAGTAGTCTGAGGGGTTTGTGCAGAACTGGTTGGGCAGAGGGGACTGTCGGGAAAGTGACTGGCTGGAACCAAAAGCACAAAAGGGGGATGAATGAGAGGCAGGGGTCTGAGAAGGCTTTTCAGCCTCTCAGGGACAAACAGGGAAGGTCTAGGTAGTAGTTACCTAAATAGATAAATACAGATAAGAAATGAAATGAAAACAAGGAAAGTGCTTACCTCCTGCTTGCTGAAGGAAGAATGGAGGAAACCTGTTGGTGCTGGTGCTATCCCTGTGGATGGTGTAGAAAACTGATGCAGAGTCCCTGGAGAGTGTTGCTTGATGTGTACCTGTAGCCAAAGAGTTAGCGATGGAAGAGAGAGGAGCCAAAGATTGACGGATTGAAGGATCCAAGAGTCCAATGCGAGAGAGAGGCCAAGGAGAGATAACGGATGCAAAAAACCATTATGAAGGCTGCCGACACCGGCAATATCACCGACGTCGGTCGACAGTTGACCGACGTCGACGGCTAGAAGGCAGGAAAAAGGCTAAAAATAGCCTTTCGTCTGTTTTCCCAACTGTCGGGTCAGCGAGTCCGAAGAAGAAACGGTCGAAGGTGATTAAAATGGACAAGAGGTTAAAGGGAGAAGTTGGAATGGGGGTCCAAGCATTAATATTGGCCATGTGGGGAATGAAGGGAATCCAAAGAAGGGTATCCAAGGGTGGTGAGGTGGCATGGGGAGAGAGAGAGGGAAGGAGAGAGAGGGGAGAAATATTAATTTAAAATATATAATTATTTCAAATTAATAAGACATAAGATAGGTTAGGGATGGAAGTGGAAAGGGACCAAAGGGGACCAAAGTGGGAGTCGACCTAGGGAGTAGACACGATTTCGGTGTCTACACCCAACATTGGCAAGGTGGCAAGGAGAGATGATGCAAGAAGCACCATTGCTAAAGATTCTTTGATCACATGACCGAGCACATCCATCCATGGCCTACATACAACTCTTGCTCTCAAGGAAGGTAAATATTATTTGTTTTGTCTTTTGTTGATAGTTACTTGTATTTTTCTCTTGCTCTTTGAGTGTCTAGGCTAGAGTTGTTATTTTTATTAGTGTGTTTTTGTTTGAGTTTGGTCATAATAATACAATATTAATCTCCCCTCTTAGATTCCTATTGATTACAATAAACACCAAAGTGTTTTCAAAGTGGTCAGAGTTGTTGGGCATCTCGTAAGGTGTGCCATACATGAAGTACAAAACTATCATTGAGATATAGATAAATATGGTTAAGTATTCTTATGATGATGCACATACTACAATACAAGTGCAGATGATCATATGGGGGGTATCCCAAGATGATGCTCATCTTCGTGTTAGGTATTGTGACAATGCATAGGGCACAAGAAGGTCAAGCTACAATTATAGTAAAAGTGTAAACACATATTAACTAGTTCTACATGTATAGACGACCAAATGACAAGTTTAAGGCAAATCAATATGGTTAAGTATTCTTATGATGATGCACATACAATAATACAGGTGCAGATGATCATATGGAGGTATCCCAAGATGATGTTCATCTTCATGTTAGGTACTGTGACAATGCATAGGGCATAAGAAAGTCAAGCTACAATTATATTAAAAGTGTCAACACACATTAACTAGTTCTAGATGTATAGATGACCAAATGACAAGTTTATGGCAGATCAATATGATTAAGTATTCTTATGATGATGCACACACTACAATATAGGGGTAGATGATCATATGAAGGTATCCCAAGATGATGCACACACTAAAATATAGGGGTAGATGATCATATGGAGGTATCCCAAGATGATGCTCATCTTCATAATAAGTATTGTGACAATGCATAGGGCACAAGAAGGTCAAGCTATAATTATAATAAAAATGTCGACACAAATTAACTAATTCTACATGTACAAACGACCAAATGACAAATTTAAAAATAAAGATTATTGAATAGCTTCATAATCATGTGAATCAAGGGGGTTTATATGAAGATCTAAGTGATATTTTTATTTAATTTAACAATTGTTCGAAGCATACTTTTAATTTACGAGACACCCGTTTGTTTTTTATACTTAGTATTGTTAACTAATAAATTAGTAAGTTAGCAACTTGGCCTGGTAATAAGTAATTTGAAGTTAGTTGGGTTTGGGACTTGAGAAAAATGTATTTAAGCTTTTGAGAGAATTAGAAGATGATATCCAAGCATTTTATGATGTCATAATTCTAATGCTAATAAATAATATGGTACTTTTCCATTCATGGATATTATAGATTTTCTCGACACTTCTCCTTTTTCTAAAACAAATTCAATAAGTAATTTCTTTTTAGTTTTATATTAGTGTTCTGTAAGACATTCTCTATATTATGAATCTTGTTGGATTATGAATTGATTTATCGTAAAAGTTATCATGGATAAGCTATATGTTTATATATATGAAATAATAATGTGTGTATCGGGTAATAGATATATGTTTTAAAATATTTGTTAATGAGAAAAAAAGTTAGAATGTGAGAAATCCAAATAATTAATTGTTTTCATCATTTTTCTTCCTATTAACTAATATTTATTGTGTTAATTTGTTAATTAAGTTCCTTTATCTTATAATTAATTTTTGAAAAAAGGAAAAAAATATCATTAAGATAAAAATTCACCCTAAAAATTATCTTAAAATAATTTGAATGCACACAAATAAAATCTTACGTAAATTAATAATTCGATCATCTAAATTTTTTTTTTTAAGTTATTAAAATAATTATTTTCTTATTATTTAGAAAAACAATGGAAAAAATTGTGGATTCTCTTACATTTGGGAAAGTTTGGGGCTCATTTTGGCCTTAATTTTTCTTTGAATAAATATATTTTAAATAAATTATAAATTTATTTATTTAAAAAGTAAAATTAAATGTAAAACTAATAAAGTCGTTTATCAATGTCATGCCGCCTCATGTGGAAATGATTTCAGGGTAGTGGAAATGATTTGAGGGTAGTTACATCGAGTGGGGACCAAAAGGCTTAGCCGCCCATCGTGGGGCTCGAACCCACGACCACAAGGTTAAGAGCCTTGCGCTCTACCAACCGAGCTAGTATACGACTCATTGCCATTTTTATTGCAATATTTTTATTTTATTAATACAAAACTAATAAAAACTCGTTTCTAAGAGCATATTAAACATGTGTAGCTGTAGTTTAGTGGTGAGAGTTCCACATTGTGGCCATGGAGACCTGGGCTCGAATCCCAGCAGCCACATTAACATTGATTTATTACTAAAGGTTTTCACTTTTAATTGTCGTATCCATTACAAATAATACCCAATCCCTCTTCGTTTTTGGTTTGTGGGGTTCAAAACCTTTTAAATTATCTACCAACATTTCTTAGGTTTTTGGGAATTGAATTTCAATAATAATTAATAAATTTTATAATTTAATTTAATGTTAGAAAATCATTGATATAAAATATGTAGTGTAGTTTTCATTCAAGGAAGTAGTAGTTGGTATTGTTAAGAGAATAAAATCTCTTACAAAAACATTGTACCCTTTTTCTATTATATCGAACTTTTTTAGACTTTATTTATTATTGTACACTGTTACAATATATGCAAAATTCTTTTGTAACTCTGAATAGATCTAATTACATGTTTATAAAGATGTGTAAGAGTCGTTTAAATTATAATTAAATTACTACTCCATTAAAGTAAAATTTGAATAATAGATCAATATGATTAAAATGAAAGAATAATAATAAAATATATGATCAAATCATTTCAAGAGTGAAACCTCCACAATTGTATAATAAGAATAGAATTTACAATAGGGTAAGTGCATGAAGTTGCGGGGCCAAAAAGTGGACACTTTTTACATTTAACATGATTCCAACATTTCCATGTACATAGTTTCTAAAAGTGTGTACACAATCTCAATGCATAAGCTTAGCTATTACCAAGCCTAAATCACATACACGGTTTTAGTTTTCAAAACCACATACAAGATTTTAATTTTTTAAAACTACGTATGCAGTTTTAGATTTTAAAATCATGTACATGGTTTTATTTTTTAAAGCTACATATGTGGTTCTGTTCTTAGAAGTAAAAAATGTATACATGTTACTTAATATACATTACTAAGCTAACCATAAAACTAAACCCTAAACACTAAAACCTTAAAATCTAAACTCTAAAACCTAAACTAATTAGATTCATAAGGCTCAATTTAGCTCAAATCACATCATTGATTGCCCCAATTTACTAATTGGCTCAATTTTTGATGGCATTGGGGATAATTGAGCCTAAAATCACATTATGTAGTCATAAATAGGTTCAATGAGCTCAAATTAGCCTCAATTGCATTCATAATTAGACACTATATCCTAAACAGTAAACCCTAAACCCTAAATTATAAACTCTAAATAGATCAATTTAGCCCCAATTAACATATTTTTAAGTAAGAATTAGGTTCACATGGCTTAATTTGACCCAAATCGCATCACTAATTGCCCCAATTGACTAATTGGCTCAAAATATGATGACATTGGGGCTAATTGAGCCCAAAATCACATTTTGTAGTCACAAATAGGTTTAACATGCTGAAATTGGCCCAAATTACCTTCATGATTGGACCTTATACCCTTAATCCTAAACCCTAAACCCCTAATCCATAATCCCTAAGCCCAAACCCTAAACCAATCAATTTAGCCCCAATTAACATCCTTTGGAGTTAGAATTAGTTTTATAGGGCTGAATTTAGCATAAATCACATAACTAATTACCCTACCTAATTAATTAAATCAATATATGATGACAATCAAGATAATGAAGCCCAAAATCACATTTTATAGTCACAATAGGTTCAAAAAATTGAAATTATCCCAAATCACCTTCATAATTGGACCTTATGTACCATAAACCCTAAACTCTAAGTTATAAACTCTAAACATTGAATCCTAAACCCTAAAGCCTAAATTATAAACCCTAAACCCTAAACCAATTAAGTTAGCCGTAATAAACATAATTTAGAGTAAGAGTAAGGTTTATAGGGCTCAGTTTATCCCAAATCACATCATTGATTATCCCAATTGCTAATTGGCTAAATATGTGATGAAATTGGGAGAATTTGAGCCTAAAATCACATTTTTATAATCATAAACAAGTTTAACGAGCTCAAATTAGACCTAATTACCTTTGTGATTGGATCCTATACCCTAAACCCTAAACCTTATACCTTATACCCTAAGACCCAAACCCTAAACCCTAAATTCTAAACTTTAAACTCTAAACCAATTGATTTAGCCCCAATTAACATCTTTTAGAGTAATAATTAGGTTCACAAGGCTCAATTTAGCCTAAATCATATCATTAATTGTCCTAATTGACTTAATATGTGATGATATTGGGCTAATTGCATCCCAAATCACATTCTATAATCACAAATATGTTCAATAAGCTCAAATTGGCCATGATTGCCCTTACGATTAGACCCTATACCCTAAAGCCTAAATGCTAAGCCTTAATCCCTAAACCCTAAATGCTAAGCCTTAATCCATAAACCCTAAATCATAAACCCTACACCAATTGATTTAGCCATAGTTAACATCATGTAGAGTAAGAATTATGTTAACATGGCTTAATTCACCTCAAATCACATCACTTACTGCCTCAATTGACTAATTAGCTTAGTCTTTGATGATATTAGGGCTAATTAATCCCAAAGTCACACTTTGTAGTAATAAATAGGTTCAATGAGCTTAAATTTTCATTAATTACCTTTGAAATTAGACCTTATACCATAAACCCTAAACCATAAGCCCTAAACCCTAAACCTTAAATTAGAAACCCTAAACCCTAAACCAATCGATTTAGCACTAATTAACATCCTTTAAGGTAATAATTAGATTCACAGGGCTTAATTTGACCCAAATGACATCAATGATTGCCCCAATTAATGAATCGACTCGATATGTGATGATATTGGGGCTAATTGAATCCAAAATCACATTGTGTAGTCATAAATATGTTTAATGAGTTTTAATTAGCCCCAATTGCTTTCACGATTAGACCTTATACCCTAAACCTTAAAACCTAAAACTTAAATCGTAAACCTTTGTATAATAAAATGTGTTTCTTGCTTATTTTCCTACCTTTAGTTTTCACATCCTATGTAATCATGTGCACTCATTTGCATGAATCTTTTTTTCCCTCATGCACATAGGTCCTACACTTACTCAAGGACTTCCTCACTTGGATATTCTCAGATCACAAAATATGTATCATAATATGCACTAATTCATACACAATCCTATGCATTATTTCACACCACATTGACATCAGTTCATAAAATCATAAACTACATACTACACTTGTTCTTCCTCATAGATCTATGCAATACACTTGTGCTTGCTCACATGTCTGTGCATTACAATTGTGCTTGTTCATAGGTTTGTGCACTACACTTGTGTTTGATTATAATTCTACATGCACTACATTTATGATTATTCATAACTCTGTGCACTACACTTGTGCTTGCTTACAAATCTCCACACACCACTTGTGCTTGTTCACAGGTCTATGCACCACCTTGTGCTTACTCATAGGTCTATACACAACACTTGTGCTTACTCACATGTCTGCAAACCACACTTGTGATTAATCATATGTTTGCACACTGCACTGGTGCTTGATCATAGGTCTACACACTACACTTATGCTTATTCATAGGTTTGTGCACTTCTTGTACCCTTCTTACACTTGATTATCAAACACATGCACCATATCCAATGCATAGACATATCAACTTTCTTTAAATACATAGCTTACAAAGTGGCACTTCTTGGCTTGTAACTTGTTAGACATCTAGTTAGGTAGTTAGCTTCCATGTACCAAGTAGTTTAATAATCACTGAAAAAGGAAGATGAAATGACTTATAAATGTCTTCTTTGTAACTACACAATAGTTATAACTAATTTTGTACATGTATGTTTCATATTATGACATACATATTCTTTCAGGGATGAGACTACACATACACACAATGATATTCTAGATTCATACACACTATATTGATTCAACATTACATAGTCATAACATAGAAAGCTTACTTCACATATCCTCTCTATATACACACTCTGTCACCCATTGTATTCATTTTCATTATGTAGTTGTAACACAAATATCTTTTCCATGTGCATCTACTTTGTATATATATATTGTAACACTCTCTATATTTCCTAGGGCCTATTATTTACTATTTAATGGAAGTTTCAATTATACAAATTAGACTCTTGATCCATTGAATGTGTTTAGTTTTATTCTATTTGAATTAACTCTATGCATTCAATCTGTGCAAACATTCTCAGTTTTCCCCTACACACCTTGGTCTTGGGCCCCATGGTGCAAATCATTGGTATCAGAGTGTAGTCGCATAATTTTTCTTTATTTTTTATTACAATAGTGGAAAAAATGAGTAGGAAGGTGAACAAATCCCAGTTGGAAGCATCTCTTTCAAAGCCTTTGGAATAGAATGCACACTTGTTCAAAGATATCTAACTTCTTTAGCATCAGAATCAATAGTTTCAATATGCTCTCCAATCTAAGGAGAAAGGCTCTAGTGCACTTTTTAGTGTTTATGGTTTAGGTTTAGGGTTAATTACTTAAGTAATGTATATATTAAGAAATGTGTATGCACTTTTTTACTTATATAAATAGAATCATGTATGCAATTTTAAAAGTTAAAATCGTGCATGCAATTTTAAATACTAAAACCATACATACAGTAATTTTGCATACACAGTTCTTATATTTGATATTTGAAATACATGCCTCAAGGATAGAGAATGGATTGAATTAATCATATTGAGGCATGGACTTACAAACATAGTTGAATGCATATTTTTAATTAAAAACAACAAAATGTAACTTTGACCATGCTAAACACTATGAACCTTATTGGAAATTTTCTTGAAAATATTACTGAAACATCAACTACACTCTCCTCTTTATAAATATATAATTTTTTATATTTTTATTACTTTAAGGTTATTATCTATTTATTTTTAAGTGTGTTTTCTATAGCACTATATGCTAGAACTATACATGTTCATCTTTGTTTATGTATCTCTTGATTCATTGATTGAAACCCAAAATAATTATATGGTTGAAAACTAGTCCTAATTTTACACACACACACACACACACACACACACACACACACACACACACACACACACACACACACACACACACACACACACACACACACACACACACACACACACACACACACACACATATTTGAGGTGGTTACGGGGGGATGCACAATCAACTATACATTATCTATTGACTTGTGAAATTAGTAAAAAAATAAGTATTTATTAATTAATTTTTAAAAAATATATGTTACAAATTGGATGATCTTATCTAAATTTCCACCAAAGGGTTTAAAAAAAAACTAAACTATGCTAAAAATGATGGGCCGCATGGAAAGCTATCTACTATGATTTTTCTAAAAAATAAAAAAACCTATTCTAATTTTTTATGTTTGACCTAATTTTACTTGACCATTTATAAAAAAAGGTTGTTTAGAAACTATACTCGAAATGATACAATTCATGTTCCTATGACATCTTCAAATTTTGAGTTTAGGTGTCTCAAACAATCTGTACAAGTTGAGGTTTCTTATTTTTTTAAGGAAAAACATGTCCACTTAAGACCCCCCCCCCCCCCCCCCCCCCCCCCCCCCCCCGCCCCCTTTGGACCTCAAATTCCATGCACTTACCCAATATGATGATATAATAATAACTAATACCTCATATATATATATATATATATATATATATATATATATATATATATATATATATATATATATATATATATATATATATATACACTGTAATTATGTTATGAAAACACCTTAAATTGAACCTACTAGCAATATGAAGGTAAATTAATGATCATATAATTTAATTAAAGGTTATTATAGCCACAAATTGACCATGCATATCCCAGTACATGCTATAGGTTAAGGGTGTAGCATGTCCCACCCATTCAAACTAATGTTTCTAAATGTTGAAAATCATGGGATCCTTTTGTAGGAATGTTTCATCCTCCCATGTTGCATTTCCACTAGTTATATTCTTCCACTTGATTAGACTCCCTATAATCACTCTCATCCACAACTTCTTAGTGCATGTTTGCATTATTCCTATAGGTTTCAAAATTATTATCCCATCCTCATCATGCTTTGGTAAATATATTTGGGTTGAAATCTTTGTCCAATGACCTTTATCAAGTAGGAAACATGGAGTACCAGATGCATTTTTATTGAGTAAGGTAAGTCTGGTTTGTATTCTAAACTACTAATCTTATGCAAGACTTGATAAGGGTCATGATATTTTGGTGAAATCTTGTTATTGTTATTTTATTATTTTAAATACATTTTATTATAGGGCTGTAAATGTAAATAAACACAATCTTTAACTTCAAAATGTCTTTCACTATGGTGTTGGTAAGCTTGCTTCTTCATGCAATTATGCACCATTACCAAGTTCTCTTTGAGACTAAAGAGAAACTCTTATTGGTGTTGAATGTGTTCTTCGACTACTTGAACCTTTGACTGGGCTCTCAAAGAGGAGGTGGTCGATGGTGGATGGTACTCATATAGTGTTTAAGATGGAGACATTTTATATATGGTATAGAAATAAGTGTTATACCACAATTATGCTAGTGTTAGCTATTGAACCATATCTCTTGTTTATCTGAATAAAAAAAATGAAGATAACCCTCTAAGCACTTGTTGACTACCTCAATTTCCTAATCTGATTGGGAATGATAAGACAAGCTAAAATCCAACTGGTTATCAAAAAATTAAAATAACTTAGTTCAAAAATTATTAATAAAGATAGGATCACAATCACTTACTATGATATTCAATGTCCCATGAAGCTTTCAATTTTATCAATATATGTTGTTTCTACTGTGCTAGCTACAAACATATGTGATAATGCATAAAAAATGCATATTTGGTTTGTTTATCCATAACAACCGTGGTGACATTTTTCTCTTCAGATGTTTTTTAGTCCTTTGATAAAACCCATGTAAACCACCCCTCATATCTAGATAGGAATAGAAAATTGTTGAAAAACCCCCAAGGTCTTGATTCTATCTCCTTTATATTATTCACACACCATACATTTTGCCACAAAGGTATAGAATTTCCATTTTAACCTTCCTAAAATAAATCCTACTTAAATTTATGATATGTTTTAGATAAGCATGAGTTCCCAAGTTTGGAGATAAAACCACTACTAGGATAGCCAGAAAAGGTACTTTGAGTTTGGATTATGGTAGAACTAAGACTAAGAATGTTTTATATGTAAAAGGTCTTAAGCATAATCTGTTGAGTGTTAGTCAAATATGTGATCAAGGATATACATTAAGGTTTCATGCTGAAGGTTGTGAGATTAGAAGAAAAGATTCAAATGAGTTAATTGCAGATGCTCAAAGGATAGGGAACAATGTATATGTATTGTCAAATATCTTCTCAAAGGCACGATCAAAGGACACATTCAAATATTTGCGAGAGGAGTTGGGAGTAATTTCTATTACTTCTTGACATTGATGTTCAGCATCAGTTGAGGGGGAGCTAAGTGTTAGCTCAAGGTAGGCCCTTTGCCATTGATGTCAAAGGGGGAGAATAATAGGTACAGGTACATGTGCAAAAAATAGGTATAGGGAACATGTACAGGTTGCTACAATAAGGGAGAGTTACTGTATGTTTTCAAATGACAATAGGTGCAAGTGATAGGATGTGGCAGTTTCAGGATTGAGATTGCCATCAATGACAAAGGGGGAGATTGTTAGAAATATTGTCATTGATGTCAAAGGTCTAGCATTACTGGTGATAAAGGCCCCATTGCATTTAATGTTGTTTGTAATAAATATATCTTGGCTAATATGAGTTAATATTTATTTAATATTAACGAATATATTTTTGGTTGCATATGAGACAAAAGAAGGGCCCATGGAGAAGTCAAAGAGCCACGGGGTAAAGACAAAAGAAGGATGGGATGCATTTTCCCATGAAGAGTCATCTTGGGGAACTCCAAGAGTCACCAAGTGAAGACAAAAGAGTAAGGGCGTAATTTCTCATGAAGGGACACTTTGAGGAATACGAAAAGTCACCAAGATAAGGACAAAAGTGGGAAGGACGTTTTTGGTCATGAAGGGTCACCACATGACTTTTCAAAGGCAAGAATATGAAGGGTCATCCAAGTTTGGCACCATTTTTCATGAGGATTGAAGGGTCACAAAGGGGGAAGGCCAAAGGTCATTTGGAAAGCTATAAATAAAGGCTTGAGAAGCCATTTGTAATATGGAAGAGAGAGAGGTTGATTTGATATTGTAATATCTAGCTTAGAAAAGCAATTGTGAGAGATGAATATGATTTGTATTTGTTATATCTATCTTAGAAGAGCAAAGGTGAGAGAGAGGAAAGAGATGTTGTATTGAACTATCATTTGTTGAGATAACAACATTGAGAGATAGGTGTGTGGTATACACAAAGGGGTTGGTGCTCCTGTGGGTTGGTGCTCACGAATTGTTACTAGGTTGGTGCTCAGTAAAGTATTTGGTGCTCCTGTGGGTTGGTGTTCATGAATTGTTGCTGGGTTGGTGCTCAACAAAGGGGTTAGTGCTCCTGTGGGTTGGTGCTCATGAATAGTTGCTAGGTTGGTGCTCAACAAAGGGGTTGGTGCTCCTATGGGTTGGTGCTCATGAATAGTTGTTGGGTTGGTGCTCAGCAAAGGGGTTGGTTCTCCTTCAAGTTTGTGCTTGCGAATATTGTTTGGGTTGGTGCTCATTCATATACTTGAGATTGTTTTCTATGGTTTTTCCCACATTGGGTTTCCATGTTATATCTGGTGTCTCTCTCTATCTTATGTGGTGTTTATTGTTTGAGTTTTATTGCATATCTTGAATGTTTGATTAAGTGGAATTTGGTTATGGGAAAGTTTTATAAGATATATGATATACTGATTCACCACCCCTCTCAGTATATTATGTGCTTAACACTTTCAATAACATGAAGGTCTTAAAATTGAAGAGTACAACCATGATAGGTATTTACTAAGTGTACAAGATCGAGGTGCTATATAATTTAGATTTAGTGTCTAAATTCTTATTCATTGCTTTGTCATACTTTCATCTTTTATTTTAAAGTTATATATCTGAATGTTGTTTATTATTATAGTTTCTTTGTAATATCCCCTTCAAACAGGGAATATAGAAATACAACAGTTCTGAACAAGGATACACTTTTTGCCAAAATAATTTCAAATATGAATAAATAAATCACTATATAATCTCTCAATAGCAAATCAAAGATCTTATCACTTGTTCTTCTAGACGATTACACAATTGAGTCTCTGTCATACAAATAAAATAACGTGAAATATTCTGTCTTGAAACCCTGGGCTTTTGCAAATCTGGAAATTGACTCTAAATCTGAAATTTTGTCTCGGCCTACTGTGTCGAACACACATTCGCCGGCGTCGATCGATATTCTGCCGACGTCGGTCACTTTAGGTCCTTCTCTGCCGACGTCGGTCTTCAATCGGTCGATGTCGGTCACCGGGGATCTCTGTCTACCGAGGTCGGTGTCTGCGTGGATTTGTACGGACCTGTACGAACTTCGTACGGCTGCCAATTAAGCACAACCTACCTATTTTCAACCCCTGATCTGAAAATATATGTCTCTAATAGAGAAGATCTCTATCTGTATAACTTATTTGAATCAAAACATAAAGAAATAAATACCTGTAAACCCTTGTGATAGCTTCTGTGTGAAGTTATCTCTCAAAAGACCTGAAATACTGTGATAACCTCTGTATGAAGCTATCTCTCAAATTGGCAATAGATCAGCTGATATTTCACAGCCTCTGAATCACACACAATGAAGAGTTGACGTTCTCCACTGCAAATGGAATCCTGGAACCCTTGGCTCAGTCTTCACAGAAGAATTCTTCAAAATCAATAATGAATAATCAATGGCTAATCCAAACTCTCTCCCATGAGAAACCCTTATACCCTCCAAAGGTGTGCTTGCTAAAATTAGATTTCCTCAAATTAGAACTTGGGTTTCTTAAATTAGAATTCCTCAAATTAGAACTTGGGTCTTAAAATTAGACCAATTCTTAAATTAGAATTAGGGTCTTAAAATTAAACCAACTAATTAATAATTAATTATTAATTATTAATTAGACTAAATAATTAATATTTGATTAAATCAATCAAATATTAATATCTCCCTTAATTCATATCCAAAAAACCCGAACAAAAAAGCAACCCCAGCTCCCTCAAGACCCTCTATCCATCCCATCAGCCTACGAAGGTCACATAATAGGCTAATCCTCAACTCTGAACATGTCAACTCAAAAGGGGACATGACAATCTGCCCCTCCTAAAATTGCTTGCCCTCAAGCAATCGCTGAATGATACACCCATCAATCCACCTGGATCCCAAATGTAGTCATGATCTTCCCTGCTGTCAATCAATGCAAACTCCATGCCATGTCCATCCCTAGTACTAAGATAAGCACCCCAACATCCAATCCATAAATGAAAATCAACAAGCAACTCAAGCAAACTCCTTACCTGAATAATATCTAAATCTGGATTGTGAAGGCTAGAAATAGTCATATCATCATCAACCTGTGACCCGATTGTAACAGAAAGCTGAGTCCCTACCACATGTGATAACTCCTGAACTGCACTCACCTCAAGACCAAGCTCATCCTCATATCTCTCCTGTGTTGGTGCCAATGTGCACTCGTCATTGCACTCTATCATGTCATGTCGTATGAGCGTCTCCATCCAATGAAAAAACATATATCTAAAGCTGCTGCCCCGTATTGCCTTAAGAATATGTGTCTTCCCATCAACATCAAAGTGAACCTCCATGTCCTTGAGATGAAGAGTAACTTCCTCAAATGAATGAAGCCATTTCATACCCAAGACTAAGTCTATATCCCCCATGTTCACCACATAATAATCAGCCTTGAACTCGTAGTTGTTCAAGCGCAATGGGAGGTCTCTAATCATACGCTCACACCTAAGAGTGTGACCATTGACTACCTTAACTCTAATGCCCTCAAAATCTTTAGTAGTGAGTCCACGCTTCTCCATAAATCTAGCATCTATGAAATTATGTGTGGCTCCTGTATCAAGAAGGGTGATGACCTTCTGCCCTGCTAAAACTCCACGGAGTCTGAATGACTCATCCGACTTAATGCTGGATAGGCGTGCCTCATATATGTGAAGCTCTAACTCTGCCACTACCTCCTTAGAACTATTTTGCTGTTTGGAATCCTCTGAATCCGAATCCTCATAATATGCCCACATCACACGATTCGCCTTGCCCTTAGGCCTCAAAGGGCAATCGTGATGGATATCATATGGACCTTTGCAGTAGAAGCAAAGCTTCTTCCTGCGTAGATCGTTAAGCACCTCACGATCCAAAGGTGGTGGTGTTGGATTGGCCTTTGAATCATTCTTTACACTTGATTTATCTATGCTGAAATCCGGTCTCTCTATATCTCCGCTGGAGCACTTATGGTCTCTAGATGAAGAAGTACCTCTGGAGTTAGATTTATTGGATGGGGCTGCCATCTCCATACTACGCGCCTTCTTCATAGCTACTTGTAATGAAGGAGGATCAAAGCCTTTGATCCAACCTCTCAATGGTTCTATCAATCCCTCCATGAAGAGTACTACAAGTTGCCTCTCTGAAATGTCAGGAACCATAACTGATAACTTCTGAAAGTCACCAATGTAAGACTCTAGACTGCCACTTTGGCACAACTGTGCCAACTCTCAGAAATAGGACTCTGGATCCCTCCTATCAAAATGCTCTACCAGCCTATCCACAAACTCCTGATAAGATGTGATCCGATCATGATGGAGTGTCACCATCTCGTGGTGCCACCAATCGTGAGCTACTCCCTCAAGATGTAGTGTCGCATATCTGATAGCATCTTCCTCAGCCATCGGTCGCAATGTGAGAAAGGTGTCTAA
Organism: Torreya grandis; assembly: GCA_037957365.1. Classification (NCBI taxonomy): domain Eukaryota; kingdom Viridiplantae; phylum Streptophyta; class Pinopsida; order Cupressales; family Taxaceae; genus Torreya; species Torreya grandis. Next base: position 314,994 of record JARHVA010008227.1, read on the forward strand.
CTTACTAATCCAGGCCTGCACTGTGACCTTACCACTACCATCAAACATCGCGAGTGTGAGCCTACTTGTAGCATGCTTAAGATCATTGTTCTGGTGTCTAGGTCTCCTGTCCTGTCTAACCAATCTGTAGTGCTCTCTCCTTAGATTAACAAAATGATCAAAGGATGTCCTCTATCAAACATGAGGAGGTAATAAGTTCCACTCATCATCTGCATCCAGGTAAATGTCTGCAAATGAGGAATCTCCTGCCTCTTCCTCTGCTGGAACTTCTGGTTCCTCTTGAACAAACGTAGGACGTGTAGGTCTACTCGCTGTCCTAGAATGGGTCAGCTGTGGTCTTTGATTAATAGTAGCACTCCTATTATCTCCTTGTTCCCCATTCTGTCTATCAGGTGCGTTCATCCCCCTTATCATAGTAGTAAGTGCCTGTAGTGTCTGATTCATCTGTTGTTGGCCTGACATCATAGCACGGTGGAATTCTCTGGTGTCCTGATCAACATCATACCTGTGGCCCCTAGGTGGGCTACCCTCACGTTTGTCACTCATGATGATCGGTGGCTGATCTAACACCTGGGTACCTTCAAGCAAGGCTCTGCTGCGTGTGTTATACTTGTGTGGTCCCAACTCTTGTGGCTGCATAAGATTGTCAAACCCTCAAGATGGCAGGATTTAGCTCTGATACCACTGTAATATCCCCTTCAAATAGGGAATATAGAAATACAACAGTTCTGAACAAGGATACACTTTTTGCCAAAATAATTTCAAATATGAATAAATAAATCACTATATAATCTCTCAATAACAAATCAAAGATCTTATCACTTGTTCTTCTAGACGATTACACAATTGAGTCTCTGTCATACAAATAAAATAACGTGAAATATTCTGTCTTGAAACCCTAGGCTTTTGCAAATCTGGAAATTGACCCTAAATCTAGAAATTTTGTCTCAGCCTGCTGTGTCGAACACACAGTCGTCGGCATCGGTCGATATGCTACCGACGTCGGTCACTTTAGGTCCTTCTCTGCTGACGTCGGTCTTCAGTTGGTCGATGTCGGTCACTGGGGATCTCTGTCTGCCGAGGTCGGTGTCTGCGTGGATTTGTACGGACCTGTACGGACTTCGTACGACCGCCAATTAAGCACAACCTACCTGTTTTCAACCCCTGATCTAAAAATATATGACTCTAATACAAAATATCTCTATCTGTATAACTTATTTGAATCAAAACATAAAGAAATAAATACCTGTAAACCCTTGTGATAGCTTCTGTGTGAAGTTATCTCTCAAAAGACCTGAAATACTGTGATAACCTCTGTATGAAGCTATCTCTCAAATTGGCAATAGATCAGTTGATATTTCACAGCCTCTGAATCGCACACACTGAAGAGTTGACGTTCTCCACTGCAAATGGAATCCTAGAACCCTTGGCTCAGTCTTCACAGAAGAATTTTTCAAAATCAATAATCAATAATTAATGGCTAATCCAAACTCTCTCCCATGAGAAACCCTTATACCCTCCAAAGGTGTGCTTGCTAAAATTAGATTTCCTCAAATTAGAACTTGGGTTTCTTAAATTAGAATTCCTCAAACTAGAACTTGGGTATTAAAATTAGACCAATTCTTAAATTAGAATTAGGGTCTTAAAATTAGACCAACTAATTAATAATTAATTATTAATTAGACCAAATAATTAATATTTGATTAAATCAATCAAATATTAATATCTCCCTTAATTCATATCCAAAAAACTTGAACAAAAAAGCAAGCCCAACTCCCTCAAGACCCTCTATCCATCCCATCAGCCTATGAAGGTCGCATAATAGGCTAATCCTCAACTCTGAACATGTCAACTCAAAAGGGGACATGACATTCTTAGATCTACATTGTGCCCTAGTTTTAATTTATTTGTGTGCATGTTATTTAGTCCCTAAACTATAAATAGTTACAAAAAATGACTTAAAAATACCCTTAGGCATTTATTAGTTGTTAAATTGCATTTTTTAAGGTGTTTGTGTCATTATAGATTATTACTTTAAATTAGGTATTATTGGTACTTTCAATGGTCTTTGCACCTTCTCTCGACACCCTTTAGATGTCATTTTTTTATCCCCAAATTTTACTCTAGTTTTCCTCCTTTTATAAAGTGTATGATGACACACTAAAAATATGTCTACATGGGTGCATGGTTTTGGCAAGAGAATTTGTGTCCTTCTATGCTTCACTTCATATGACCCTTATCTTTTCTTTCTCTTTTTTAAACCATTAAATGTTAAATTATATATCAATATAATTATAATTTAAATTTAAATCATTTATAAATACATATTGTATTCAGTAAAAATCAAATGAAAATTAGAGAATTCAAAAATGTGTTCATGATTTGCGAACACTTTAGATAAACCAACCCATATTGTAAGTTAATACACATATTTATCATAAATTGATATAAATTCTTTTAAGACATAATGCACTCTGACCTTTGCCTATTGATATTGAAATCAAGGTTTAGTAGAAACATTTAACAAATCTAAGTTTCTTAAGGTTTAGTGGAAACATTTAACATTTAACAAACATTATACAACTTGAGGTGTTGGTTGTGGATATGTATCTTGTATTGGTCCCATATTTAGTAATGATTGTAAAGATCCCATATAAATGTGAGGAACACCACACATTTACTCATAATGTTCATTTGGTATCTTATCTTCCTCATTTATATGTAGAATAAAACTTTTATATTTGGAAGGAGATATGTTAAGTTTGTTTGAATGCGTAAGTATGAATGACACATATCTATGAACATGTGAATATAAGTAGGTAAATGCTTCATATTGTTTATGCAATGCTCTTTCCCTTAATGGGGAAAGAAGACCTCTAATAAAGATGAATTGTAATTCCAAATTTAAGGGTCTAAATGCTAAGGCATATGATGTAATTTTTAATTAAATATCATAATCTTGAAGGGATTCATCATCATGTTGTTTGAAATTGTGCAAATGTTCTAATGTAAGTCTAGGCACCTTATGTATATTGAACGCCAAAAATAAGACATCCTCTAATTGTGAAACATTAGTTAATGAACATTTAGGTAAGCTATAGAGCCAATTATGAGCTTCATTGGTGATACTCATATGAAAGGATATTAGCAACAGTTTGTCTCTTTAGCCCATTGACCAAAAGAATGTACATATTTAATCATGTGATAAGAGGGATATTTATGATGATCAAAGAGTGGTAATTGTTGTAGTTTTGAACCATGTGGATAAGGATAATCAAATATACATTGTGAAATTAGTTGATTATAGAATGAGGTAATATTTGTGTTAGCATAATGGTAGGCCATTTACATTTGAAGTATATAAATTTGTATTTGAAGCTCTCCAATATCACTCATCATGGAGATGGTATCATTGTTAAGCATGGTAGTATTTGGCAAAGGTGTTATCATTGGTTCTAATCCACCACCTCTTTTGAATTTAGCATATTGGTATTATCATCCTCATGAATAACAAGTGAAAGCTCATCATCATTGAATTTAGGACACATTGATAATTATATTCAATCTTGAAAATTTGGAACTTTTGGCCTACCCTTTAATAGTTCATCCATCTTTAGTAATGATACAACAATTGGACTTTTAGGTGTCTTTGGTAAAGGTGATTCTTTTGGAATATTATTGAGTGTTTCCCACTTTAGGTTTGTCATGCACCCTTCTTCATGGTGGTTTAATGTTATTGGGCAAAGATTCCATGATATATTTATTTACCTTTTGAAAAAAATTGATATCAAATGAATAAAAACGAGAATTGTCATCCTCGATGAGGGGAATATTGTTTAGAAATGTTGGAATGATAGGATTTTGAATCGATGTGATTGTAATAAAATATCCTTTATGACTAGTTTATAAATCATCCATGATATCCTTATAGATTTGGCAAAATTTAGCACAATCAAATGAAGGAACATTTTGCTCATGTGTAGCCAATTTGGTTGTAGAGGGTAAAGGTACATGAGGAGCATTATTGGATGGCTTACTTTGTTGGTGGATAATATCATGGACCGAAAAATCCCATATAAGTCATGGGTGAATAATGGTTTTGGGATGGTATCTATTAGGAGAACCTTGAATGCGCTTTACAAGCCAAGGCATCACATATGTCTATTTGTGTTCATTTGGGATGATTTGATACTTTTGGTTTTCAATGGTTATAGTTTGATGAATGGAGTCTTCTTCTTGTTCAAGGGAGTTCTTTGGTTGGGTGAATTTTTCCATAGAGAAATATTTTATTTTATCTTTTAAAAATAAGTGAAGAAATAAAATAGGAAACTATAACACCCTAGGAAATATTTAATTCACAAAGGTCGGGTTCACCAAATGTTTAAACCTAAATTTGATTGTTACAAAGGTACATAGGGTTAGGAATAAAGAAATGAATAAGTAAAAGGGAGATACACAAATATATAAAAATCATATTAATTTACAAACTCAAATAATATTTTGAATTTATTACACTGAGATATACCAAAAATAGAAAGTATAACTAGTGATTTATATTGCAATGCATTAAAAACAAGATTACTTAGTTGGTTCGCTATGCATATGTAGATATGGGCTAAAATAAGATGGAATTGGATTGAATAAGGATTCTAAAATAGTCATCAAATTTTAGAATTTTGTATTCTGTGGTCTCAGATTGTTACGTCAAATCTAGATTGTTGCATCGATGCTAGTGTCTGAGTTGAATGCAGGTTTCTAGTATGGAATAGTGACTGGATCAAGATGTGATCACCTGAAACCCTTTAAGTTTTCTATCGTCTTTCTTTTGGTGTGTTCAAATTATGTGCACATGTTGTTGCACTTTGTCAAATGAGCAAAACCTAACTTCTTCACCCTTAGAGTGATTATGGAAAAAATAGGTTAGTGGGCGCACAATGTCAAGTTGTTCCAAGGACCCCTTTGTCAATGGGCACTATCTACATAGCCAATACTCCAAAGAGGGCCTCAGACTTATATATTTCTCCCCTATGTGTTGGCTTATGTGTGCATAAGGAAACAATATGTGATAAATAAGAACACAAAGTGACTTAGCTTGTAACTTATAAGATATGGATTATGGGATGCTCCTTCAGTACTTCAGACCTATAGGGATACTAATCCTATGCCTGACATAGAAATAGGGGTGGATAAAGCATATTTTCTCACTTATATTATTATTTGATTTCTCTTGGTAAGTCACCTTGTGAGTTCCTATTATTTGTTAGGTCTTTTCTAGGTGTTAAATGAATGAGGGTTGATCACACACACACACACACACACACACACACACACACACACACACACACACACACACACACACACACACACACACACACACACACACAATACTTAGATCGACCTTTAAGATACATTTAATTTGCAAATTAGATGACTTTTGGGCACTTGACACTTAGTTCAAAAAGGGACACTTGCGTTGACATAAGCGTCTGATTGGGACGCAAGTGTCTGAGAAGCTAGAGAACAAGTACATGTATGAAACTGACAGAGAAGGATAATTATCAAGTTTATAACATTTAACATAGTATAGAAGGCCTTGTCATCATAATAATGATGTTCAGACTAAGAGATAAGCAATTTAGGCACAAGAATTAGTGAATGCAATCCTTTCGGTGGTGATAAGGTCTTATAACTGAAAGGTACAACTATGATAGGTTTTTGCCAAGTGTACAAGACTGAGGTGCCATATAATTCAGATTTAGTGTTTACATTCTTATTCATTGTTTTGTCATACTTTTAGTTTTTATTTTAAAATATATATAAATCTAAATGTTATTTATTATTATACTATCTTAGATCTACAACGTGCCCCAGTTTTAATTTGTTTGTGTGCATGTTATTTAGCCCCTAAGCTATAAATAGTTTTAAAAAATAACTTTAAAAGACTCTTAGGCATTTATTAGTTGTTAAATTATATTTTCTAAGATGTTTGAGTAATTGTTGATTACTGGTTTAAATTAAGAATTATTGGTGCATTTACTTACTTTCAATGGTCTTTGCACCTTCTCTTGACACTCTCTAGATGTCATTTTTTTCATCCCAAAATTTCACTCTGGTTTGCCCTCCTTAAAACGTACGATAACGTACCAAATATACGTTTGTGTGGGTGCACAATTTTGATAAGATAATTTGAACCCTTCTATACTTCACTTCATATAACCCTTATCTTTTCTTTTCTCTTTTTTTGACCATTAAATATTAATTTATATATAAATATAAATATAACTTAAATTTAAAACATCTATAAATATAGATAAATCTTAATTTATTTAGTTATATTTTAAAAAATCAAATAAAAATGGAAGAATTCACAAATCTATTCAGGATTTGCAAACATTTTAGAAAAACCAACCCATATTGTAAGTTAATACAAATATTTATCGTAAAATGATATAAACGCTTTTAAGACACAATGCACTTTGGCCTTTGCCAATTGACATTGAAATCAAGGTTTAGTGGAAACATTTATCAAAGCTAAGTTTCTTAATGTTTCTCTCCATATCTCAAAGTTGGAACGATGTTTTAAAAAAAATCATCCACTTTTAGTCAGATACAGATACAGATCCAGATCCAGATCCAGATACAGATCCAGCTTTTAAAGATGTCCACCCGGAGTCCAGGCACACTGTTCAGAAATTGTGAGGGTTTTCTACGAGTCCGACATGAGCTGGGAAAAGGTAAGACTGTTCAAGTAGTACTCATGCACCTTGGATTTTCGAATATTTTCATCTGTGGCTGCCAGAAACTTGGCAACGTCTCTCATGCTCGGCCTTTCACTTGGAGAGGAATTCTGGCACTCGCACGCCAACTTCAACAAACACAGAATCTTGTCCACCATGGTTCCTCTCGGGGGCTCCAATCGACTATCCAGAATATCCTTTACAAACACATCGTCTCCATTATTATTCAGCAAAAAACTCGCGCTCTGCGCATCTCCAGTGGGATGCTTTCCGCTCATCACTTCCAACGCCACCACTCCAAAGCTGTACACATCGCACTTCTCCGTCAACTTCATCGTATACGCCACCTCTGCAAAAAAAAATGGGGGAAGAGCCTGTCAATTTGGTAGCCAGCTCAGCAAAAGATTTATACTGTTGGTCTGACTTTTGACCAAATGTTAGTTGGTTGGATAATGAGATCGGATCAACTTTAAAGTTAAATGGAATCACACAAAATAAAAAATTGCGAATAGCTAAACCTGGAGCCATGTATCCATAGGAACCTGCAACTTTAGACATGGTGGCAGATGAAGATTCAATGTTGAGAAGTTTTGCCGTGCCGAAGTCTGAAACGCAGGGGTCGAAGGAAGAATCCAGCAACACATTATTGCAAGTAATGTCGCGATGAACAATGGGCGGGTCGCAGTCGTGATGAAGGTACGCCAATGCGTGTGCTATTCCCTGCACGATCCTGTAGCGAGTGGCCCACTCTAGATTCTTTGCCTTTTCGCTGTGTAAATTCAGTCCTAAGCTGCCGTTTTCCACATACGCATACACCAGAAGCCTTAATGGACCCTGAGAGCAATAGCCGTAGAGTTTCACGATGTTCCGGTGTCGAATCCCTGCGAGGGCTTCGATTTCTGAAATGAAGCTCTTTCTGTCTGCCGTAGCTCCGTCAGGAGACGGATAAAGCTTCTTGACTGCCAGGATTTGACCCGACGGAAGAAGTGCTTTATAGACCGCAGCGAATCCACCTTTGCCGACGCAGTATTTTTCGTTGAAGTTTTCGGTGATTCTCAGGATTTCGCCTAGCATGTCCCTGCTGCTGTCTGAGTGCCATAGAGAGAAATTATCTTCTTCTTCGTCTGTTTCGCTGGGTGAATTCGTGCGTCGCCTCCAGCATTCAAATATTACTCCAGCAACTGCTAAGACAATAAGAGCCGAAGCTATTGGAAACACAATGCCAACAATCTTACGAGTACTGCTTTCACCTCCATCTTTCTGACTTACTAAATTGACGTTACAAGACGGCAAACCGCCTCTCCGGCCGCACAGCTTAGCATTCCCGGCATAAGACGTAAAGAATGACACTTTGAATTCAGGAACCGGACCTTCTAGCTCATTGTACGACAGATCCAAGGAATAAAGACTAATCAATTCTGGAAAACTGGACGGAATTCGACCTCTGAGACTGTTATGAGACAAATTCATGATCATTAACGACTGCAAGTTCGTTAATTGAGCAGGAATTGTTCCCGAAAAAAGATTCTGACTAAGGTCGAGGATTATTTGCAAGTTGGCCAGATTACCAAGCGTTGCGGGTATGGCTCCGTTCAACTTATTTCCATCCAGCCGTAACTCCAGCAATTTGTGCAAATTTCCGATGTCTGACGGAATTTCACCTTGAAGATTATTTCCGCCCAAAGCTAAATTTTCCAGCGCGGTTAAGCTCCCGAGCTGCACTGGTATCGTCCCTGTGAGCTCATTCTTGCTCATATCAAGCACAATCAGTGTGCTTAATTTTCCAATCTGTGGCGGAATGCCTCCTCTTAAGTAATTTTTCGAGATATTAAGTTTCCCGAGCTTCTTCAGCCCAGTAATCTCCAGAGGAATTATCCCGGTTAAATAATTTCGGGACATTCCTAGCACAGTGAGGTTTTGGCACTTACCTAAAACCGGCGGAATTTCACCATAAAGATTATTAAAACTAAAATCCAGGTATGACAAGCTAGGATATTCTCCAAAAGCATCCGCTATGCTTCCGTTCAGCTGATTTTGCTCCAGCCGAACCCTAACCAAGCTCTTGCAATCCTTGAGAGTCGAGGGTATCGGACCTGAAAAATTGTTGCGATTGAGTACAAAAAGCTGCAACATTCCCCGTTGACAGATCTGCGGAGGAAGATTTCCCGTAAGACTGTTGGTTGAGATGCTCACTCGTGCAATATCGCTGTACTTCCCGAAGCTTGCAGAAAGGTTGCCTGAGAGAAAGTTGTTATGAAGATAGAGCACCGTCAAATTAGGAATCAGAAATATACCTTCTGGTATGTAGCCCGTCAATCTGTTCGAGGAAAGATCGAGCGTCTGCAGTGCCTTTAGTTTGCCTAGCTCCACAGGAATGCTTCCATTGAGTATGTTCTCGAAGAGGTTAAGCATCACCAGAGACTTTAAATTTCCTAACTCAGCAGGAACAAAGCCAGACAAAGAATTCTGCGACAAATCGAGCTTTTGCAACCTCGAGCAATTCCCAATCTCCGGCGGAATGGTTCCCTCAAATGAATTCTTGTACAGAAACAGAACCTGGAGATTCTTCAACATTCCGACGTCTGCAAGAATTTTGCCATCCATTTTGTTCTGCTGGAGCTGCAACGAAATCAAATTAGTCCAATTGCCAAGAAAATTTCCGTCAAGAGATCCTGTAAGAGAATTTCTCGACATTCCGAGCTCCCTTATGCGAGACAGAGAAGCGAAGCTGAGTGGTATAGGACCTCCCAGCTTATTGACTGACAAATCGATGAAGATTAAATTCACGCAGTGCCCCAGCTCCTCTGGTATATTTCCTTCCAAATTGCTGAAGTGAAGATCCAGCCTCTGCAACGATGTTAGTAATCCTAAACTTCGGGGAATGCTGCCCTCCGACGGGTTCTGAAACTTTGCAGCCGACCTAACTCCGTTGGAATCGGTCCAGTGAAATTATTTATCCCGAGACGGAGCTCTTTTAGCATGGTAAGATTCCCCACTTGCGCCGGTATCTCGCCGGTGAGATAATTCAATGTGAGATTCAGGTACTCCAATTTCTTCATCCCTGTGATCTCTAAGGGAATAGGTCCTTCCAGAGAATTTTGGCTGAGGTCCAAGACCTCCAGATTTCTGCATTTAGCAATAAACAACGGAAATTCGCCTGTAAAGGAGTTCAAATAAAGACGCAGCTCCTTTAGCGACTGCAGGTTGCCAATTTCAGAAGGAATGGATTCCAGATAATTTGATCCCAAGTCCAGAACGGAGAGATTCCTACAGTTGGCAAGCTCGGCTGGTATGGGACCGGTCAAATTATTGGCAGAAAGCAATAAAGATTGCAATTTGGTGAGCTTTCCCAGCTCAGGCGGAATGCTTCCGGACAGCAAATCGTTGTTTGAGATCTCCATGACCGCCAAATTAGAGAGTTTCCCCAACTCCGGCGGGATCTCTCCTTGGAAATTATTGATTCCCAAACACAGCACTGTAAGACTCCGCATTTGTCCGAGCTCGGGCGGGATTGACCCGGACAGAAAATCATCCTGTAGCATAAGCTGTTGAAGATTTGTGAGATTGGCAAAGGAAGGTGGAAGGCTGCCCGTGACCTTGTTGTGGCTAAGATCGAGCCTTCTCAGACGGAGTAGAGAGGAGATTGAGGAATCTAATGAGCCTTCCAGATTTAGCGAAGCCAAATTGATGGCGATCACCCGCTGGAATTTGTCGCATGAAATTCCAGTCCATTTGCACGGGAGTGGGGAAGACTCGTTCCATGAGGCAAGAAAAGTCTGTGATTGTTTGTCAAGGTTGTTCTTGAACATCATCAATGCCGTTCCTTCCTCGGACAAACTCCAGTTGAACCAAAATGCATTCACAACGAAAATGAAAAACATCAACCCCTTGGCATCCATTTTGGTATACAAATGCAGCCACGCAAACAGAAGGGCATTGTTAGTTTAAAGCCTCTGCGAGACTGCATCGAATAAAACACGCAGCCATTAATGACCTTCGGCGACTTTTGAAAGGAAACCTTTTTTACTGACAGGTTCAAATAGTGGTGGTCAAAGGTCGATTCGAATGCCAGCTAAGAGATTTGTTCTAGATGCAGGTTTAGTAAACGTCGAACTACTAAAGCGTCGGAGGCCGCGTAAAAGGGGTGGGTTTGGCCAGTGTCCCATCGCAATGTTTGCGAAAACTAGCAAAGCGCGGGAGGCCACCTACAGCAAAAGATGAGTCCCGCTATTGGTTTTATATTATTTATTGTGAATAAAAAAGTAAATAATAATAATTTGATATTTTTGATGAAGGTGATAGTGAAAAATGGGGTTATGTCTTTCTTCAAAGGATAATATATTATGCGGTAAGGAGACATTATGTTTCATAGTGAATTTAAGCAATGGTGAAATCGTGGAGAAAGCAAAGCCATACAAAACATGAAAGTAGTGTAATATTTCAATGTGAATTGGGTGATGATGGCGAGAAACAATGGTAAGGTGTTTTAAATGATGGACTCAAAGAAGCCCAGAGACATATATGCCACATTTGTCATTCTAATGAAAACAAAGCTCATATATCCAATGACTCCTTTAAAAACATAGAGAATGCATCACGTATCAATTTAGATTCAAGTCATAAACTAATTATATCAAAATTATGACTGTGTTAACTATTTAAAACCTAATCAAAAGAATCTAAAAAGAATTAGACTAAAAAATTGAAAAGGCTTCTTCAATGAAAGATGCCTCCTATACAATTTAATCAAATGATGCAAGATTCCATAGACAAATAGATATGGATATATTTATTTCCATGTTTTTTCCGTTCTCTGTAATATTAATAACAACCATTTTATTCGTAATAGTAGTGCTTATTTATTTTTATTTGGTGAATAGAGAAAAGGTAAAACTACCAACAATACCACAAGAATTAGAAATTTTGGGTAGTTTGCAAGACTTGGGTTTGAATCTCCCCCAGTGTCTACTTATTCTCTCTAACCGCTATGGTGCTCTAATGTATCTCAAATTAAGCACCACCCCAGTTGTTATAACTTCTTTTGTGGAGGCTACAAGTGCTATAATGAAGAGTGTAACTTACACAAAAAAGGACAAAAATTTATGTTTTCGTAAAGCGGGGTTTTGTAGAGCGAAGGAGTGTAAATCAATTGTTGTACATCACTCCAAACCCATTATCTTTGACCCCATCTTACCTTTCATGCACGAAGGGTTAAGAAACAATACTCTTATATTTCTAGTGGAGATGAATGTTTCTTCATACGACATGCCAATGAGTTATGTGGAGAGGAGACATTTTATTTTACGGTGAGCTTGATTAATGATGAAATAGTGGGGAAGGGAAAGACCATGTAGAAATGCAAGTGGCAAAAGATTTCAAGGTGAACTGGACAGTATTTGTGAGCAACAATGACAATGTAGTTCTAGTGATATCAGACACTGGAGGGCCCATAATGTAACCCAGACCTAGATTCAAGGCAACAATTGGATTTACATTACTTACACCCATTGGTAAGTGGTCTACAAGTTGTAGGATGGTGGCATCTTTAATTAGTCATTTTCTATTGTCAAAGGTTAATAAGGACATCATGAACATTGATTTGTACAACATGGCCCCACATTTAATGTGGGGCTTGAATTAACACTTTGATATTCAAGGGTTTATATTTATATACTAATTATAATTAAAGTATACATATTATAATAGTATGTATCATACTATATATGTAATTACATTATATATTTATAATTACAATATTATGATAATAATATATACGTTATTATTGCTATTTATTAATAATATACATATCACTATATATGTAACAATATAATATTTATATTATATATAATAAAAATATAACAATTTTATTTATTTGATAGGGTGAAATGCTTTTGGTCGGAGCTATGAATCGGTATTGAGATACATTGGGGACCCATTTCCCACAACAAACTAAAGCGCTGATGAGATAAAGACATAGAGAAGAACTACGATAAACAAGATATCACACAAAGGGGGATGAACAACAACAAAAGACATATCATTCAGTGAAAAAAAAATACTCTTAACGTGGAGTTGATTCTACAAATCTTCAGCGAAGTCGTAGCAGAGAAGAAACCAGTTAGAAGAAGCCCAAATAGGAATGCCTCAGTGCTCATCTACAAACAAGGGCATGCCTTCTTTTTGGCCTATTGAGGAGATCTTTCATTGTCCACTGAGAGCCATTTTGCACCAAATCTTCTACCTCCAATCTCAACCTTCTCGCCTTGGATCTTCTGCCTTTCTTCTTCGTAGTGGTGCCAACATTAAATTTGAGTTTATAGCGCTGCAAAGCGAGGGCAGGGGAGCGGGGGCGAGGGCGGGGCGAACACAATGCGAATAGGGGAAGTGGGGGTGGTGAAAGGGAAAAAGTAGTCGACAAAGGGGGAGTTATCCGTGTAGAGAGGGAAGGCTCTACGATCGAAGGAGGTGCACTAAAAGGAGTTGAAATCCGGCAGAAAACCTTGTGGTTGCGTTCCCAAAAGTCAAGGGAAGGAGGACCCTCTTTCTTCCAACCTTGAAGAAAGAAGGATGAGGAGGTAGAACAATTCAAGAATAAGCACGTCAATGCCCTATGCCCCAAGTGATTACAGTGAAAACATTAAAAGAAAAGACCTTCATAGTTGAGACTCTGAGTCCACTTACCTCAGGGAGAAATCAACAAAGGCTCTTGAAGGACCCAAAACGACTATTGCATATGACATAGGAAGAAGGGATTGCTAGTAGTCGATGTCAGTTCTCCAACTAAAATGTTTGAACAGGGAAAGTGAGATAACTGTACATTAAAACCCGTAGGTGATCCCACTATTGTCAGATCCTCAACGCTGTGAAAAAAACCTATTAACTATATATATATAATTAATAAGCTCGACGGTCTGAACTCTTCACTAGTTGGCTAGCTGTCAAGTTGTCAAACTGTACATCCGACAAGGTGAAGAACGGAATTTGAAGCTTTGTTCGTTCCTTATCAGTTTGCCACTTTATACTTTGATAGGTACTCAATTTACAACGAGTTTGACAGGAAGATGTTGGGAGTTAGAAAAATGCACATATCTCCAACCCTTTTCAGACACCCTTACAGAGATGCGTACGTGCTTTGTACTTTAGGAGCTTCTTGTGTCCCTACAGTTTTCTAGAAAAAGTATCTTTTTCCAATCATCTTAATATCATACGGAGAACCTTTTATATTTAAACAATTGTAGTGGTTACATTTATCATAGTGTAAGATGTGATGTTTGAACTTTTCCAATTTCGTTAATAATGATGTAGTTGATTAGATATTTACGCAGCAAATAATTTTTATATATTAAATATAAAATGAAAAAATAAAAGTTGTATTAATATTTTTATTTATTCATTTTTTAAATTTTAAATGAAGAAATATGAAATATATTCGTAGAAAAATAGAGTAGTCTTTTTATCTTTATTTTCATTTTTATGATTGATAAAGAGTTACAAATTTCCAAAATAACTTACAATAATAACACTTAATAATATTTTAACTTGATGTATATTTTATAAATTATTTTTGTGTAAAGTAAATAAGAGGGGATAAAATTGACAAGATATTTTGACATATATCTAGAAGGTTTGATTAAAATATAAAACAAGAAGAGAATCTTTTAAGGCTATATATGATGAATCTATAACATGAGTCCACTTGATAAAAAATGATATTGAGTTTAAGAATAATGTTAGTTTGTACCTTTTTTTTAAATGAAAAAAAGTATGGAGTTTACAAATGACCTTTTTTATTCATTGCTTGTTTTAGTGTATAGGTGAATCACTTGAATGGATAAATTGTTTAGGATGATAATTTTTAATAGGGTGTAACGAAGTCATTAAGTCTTTAATGTCATTACGACTTTGTATAAGACTTAAGATTATAAGAATAAGTTAGTTAATAGATGGTACTTTATATAAGGTTTAATAATCTTTAAAAAATTATTGTTTTGAAAAAATCCTAGTTGATTGATTATAACAAATTTATAAAATCTTTAATAGAAAAAAACAATAGTAATTTTTTAACCTAATCTAATGTCTCTCTTAAATAATTGAAGGCTTCCAAAAAAAATTTAAGTTACTAATTTTTATGGGATTTTACTCGTGTGTAAAAAAGTCATCTCACAATAATCTCCATAAAATTTTAAACTTTTAAAATTTTAATCTTGAAGTTATGGTTAAATTACAAATGTCTACAAAAACACATATATCTCAATATTCATTATTAAATACTAAATTGATAAAAAAAAAATAGGTTTCATATAAATTAAAGATCTATATGAAACCATGCACTTAATTTTAAAAAACTTAATTTATGCGATTTTATGTATTTTTTTCCTAACATAACATTGTAATACTCCATGGTAATAACCTTATTAACAATAATAATGTATTCTTATTATAGGAAATGTTGTCATAATAATGCTCTCTAATCAAATTTTCCATTCATTTGTGATGGCTCTTATATAATTTAAACCATTCATCTTGTATGCTTTGAACCATCATTTATCATTCATTTGTACTTAAAAATTTTGTTGTCCAAAAATATAAATTAATTTAAAAATGTATTTTGTCAACTTGATAGTTACAAAGCCCATCCCTCAAAATATTATTACATTGGTCACATTTAATGCATTAAATTCATAGACTTTGAGACCATCTCTACATTAATTTGAATTAAAATTGTTACCAACACCCAGTTTCAAAGCTCTTATTATTTTAAAAAAAAGCAAATTTGGTGTAAAACATTTTAGATAGAGCTTCATTTTTATATTCTTCCCCTCTAAAAATTTTGATCATTCACAAGCATCTACCAAGCTAAACTTACTTTTTTCTTCTCTACACATTGGGAGACAAATGGTAGAAACTTTCATTTGTTTGTTTGACAATTTTACAAAATTAATTTCAAAGGTTTTGATCTAGAAATTGCCTTTATTTATAATCACTATGTTAATTTGTTTGAAAAATGGTTGATGTGAATAAAAGTGGAATGGTGATTTGGAAGAAAAGATAGTTGTGATGAAAGGAATCATGTCAAGATATCATTTAAAAAAAATTAATGTTATAAACAATTTAAGAATGAAAAAAATTTAAGTTCCATAAATACTAAATTTATCTAGGAATTTAGTCACATCCCCTGAATTTAATTAATAAAAAGGAAATAAATTAATTTATTTTATATTTTTATATTATATATTTTTTTCCTTAAAAAAAATTGTAAATTATTGTATTATAACAAATTACACTCCAAAATGTGTGAATGCATATCAAAAAGATTCAAAAGGAAAAAATAGAGGAAATAATAAAAACAATCAATACCAAAAACCTAAATGCTATACAACAAAGGTACCAACATTGAATCACAACAAAAAGAGTTACCCAAATAAACTAGGCCCACTTAAGGCTGATAACCACACACAATAACTAATAAAAAGGGAGGAGATAATACTCCATAGATGTTGGTATGTTGTTGTCATTGATGTCAAAAGGGTGCATTATGTAGAGACATAATGCTCATTAATGTCAAAGGTTTGTTTGGACAAGGTGCATTGAGAAGAGATTTGTCATTGAATGCAAGAGAGAATTTGAAGGCAACTAATTTATTATGATTGCATGAAAGTACATGTCATTGATGTCAAGGTTGATGTCGGGGTTGATGTCAAAGGTGACTAAAGACATATGGTAGTAGGTGATATGTCAAGATATGAAGAGTTTCAGGGTGAACCATGTGAAAGAAACATAGTGAAATGAATGAACAAAGGTATGTGATGTGACAATGAGCTTTGAGAGAGATGTTAAGTCATATGAAGCTTGGTCATGTGGTTTTAGGTCTGTATGAGGATATGGAAGTTTGTTGTCATCAGAAAGAGAATGGTGCAGTGATATGAGTGTGTTGTGATGTTTTATGTCTACTTGTTTGATGTTTTATTGAGGTCATGACATGGAAGGAATAGGTCAAGGTGTCAAATACATTGGAAGCTTGAGCCCAATCATGGCATGGTGAAGGTATGTGATGGTGGCATGATGAGGTGAGTAAATTCATGCATATGAGAGATTGTATGGCATTGTTTGAATATGTGATTAAGGTGTATAAGAATCCATGAGAGTCTCAAGGTGAGCCTACATGGGTAATACCTTCAAACCAAGTTTGCACCTAGACCACTCTTAGACCCTATCTGGCATAATGAGGTATGAACATCAAATTTCAAGGAAAGGATGCATATGTGAGCATGGAAAAAGGTAAGATATGATGTTTTAAGCATGTTCACAAAGTTTGAGGCCATGGTTTGAAGTAATTTGTAAGAAACACTATTTTAGGCCTTCTCAAGTATATAGAATGAAGTCTCAAGACTCGATAAGCACTTTCAGATGTTCGTTGGCATGTGTAACCTCTGCATGGGAACCTAAAATGTTAAATATATATGGGTAAGGGTCCTAGATAATATCTCCAAGCATTGGTTTTGGATTTAAGGGGAAGTCCTTTATGAACAATCATTAACACCAAACCCTATGTTAAACCTCCCTAAAACCCTAATATGGACATGATGTGGAAGATATTGTTTAAAATAGCCTAAAATTATCTCAAATGCCTAGATAAACTATTAGATCATGTATCCAACTCTCCTAGGTACCTCTATGTGGTGGTGGTTAGTCAGATGAGAGAGAAAATGCACAGATACAAGCTTGTTTATGAAGAATTTATGTAATGAAATTACTTCAAGAATTAAGTATAACAGTAGAATTATATCCAAATATGACTAAAATATATCCAAATATATGATAAAAGATAAGCCACTTCGAGGGGGCAACCTCCACAAGCTTCAATAAGAGCAGAATTCACAATATGATGATAAATGATTACCCACTACCTCCTATATATAGTCTAACTAGGCCATGGTTACTCCATAGGCCGACCTACTAATCTAAAGAAAGCCACAAGTTGGCCACAATATAATGTCAAAGAGGGATAAGTAAGCCACAAGTCGGCTAATACTATCCTCATACATGTGATAGGTTAGGGGCATAGCATGCCCTTCCCCTTCAAACCAACGTTGTCCTCACCATTGAACAACTATGGATGTTGTTGCATAAATTCTTCACCTTCCCAAGTTGCATCTTCACTGCTTTGGTTTTTCCACTTGATCAAATATTCCTTAATCTCTCTGGTTCTCAACCTCTTAGTACGTGTTTGGAGGATATTCTCTGGTTCCAAAATGACTCGTCCTTCTTCATCTAGTTCTGGGAGCTCTGTCTGGGCAGAAATTTTTTGTCCAATGACCTTCTTCAAACAAGAAACATGAAATACTGGGTGTATGTGAGATGAATGAGGTAACTCGAGCTTGTAAGCCACACTTCCAATTTTTTGTAGAACCTGATAAGGGCCATAATACTTTGGAGCAAGTTTGTTGTCCTTTTTATGTTGCTTCAAGGACATCTGCTTGTAAGGTTGCAAACGAACAAATACCCAGTCACCCAACTCAAAATTTTGATCACTCCGGTGTTGATCTGCTTGTTGCTTCATCCTATTTTGTGCCAAGGCTAAATTCTCTCTCAAACTAGCCAAAACCTCTTGTTGATGTTGAATGTGCTCTTCCACATCTCGAACCTTGGTGTGCACCTTTAATGAAGAAGTGATGGAAGGTAAATGGTAACCATATAGTGCTAGAAATGGAGACATTTTAGAAGAGGTATGGAAAGATGTGTTATACCACCATTCTACAAGTGGTAGCCATTTAACCCAATGTTCTTGTTTATCTGATACAAAACAATGGAGATACCCCTCTAAACATTTGTTAACCACTTCAGTTTGTCCATCAGATTGGGGGTGGTAAGATGAGCTATGAGCTAGCTAAGTACCCAAACAAGAAAATAGTTTAGTCCATAAATTACTAGTGAAAATAGGATCACGATCACTTACAATTATTTTTGGAGTTCCATGTAATTTGAGAACTGCTTCCATAAAAATAGCCGCAACGGTACTTGCTGAAAATGGGTGTGAGAGAGCACAAAAATGGGCATATTTTGTAAGCCTATCCACAATGACCAAAATAACATTATTACCTTCAGAACAAGGCAACGCAGTGATGAAATCCATGGAAACCTCCTCCCACCTTTGACTAGGAATTGCTAATGGTTGTAACAAACCTGGGGTCTTAACTGTTTCACCTTTATTTTGTTGGCATATCATGCATTCTTCCACAAACTTTTGTACATCTCTCTTGAGTCCTTCCCAAAATAATTCTTTCTTAATTCTATTATAAGTTTTCAAGAACCCTGAGTGTCCCCCAAGTGGAGATGCATGCAACTCTGCAAGAATCTTATTCTTAAGCTCTGAAGTTTTGCACAAGTATAACCTACCCTTATACCATAGGACATTACCTTTCCATTCAAATTTGTCAGAGGATAAATTACCTTCCTGGAGATTTTGAATCAGAACCTGTGTATCTTTGTCTTGCTCCCATTCTAACCTAGCTTCATCCACCCAATCTGCTTGCAATATGGACATTGCACCAAGTAATGCTTCTGTGGATGCATCCCGTCTAGATAGTGCATTTTCTACTACATTATCTTTACCCTTCTTGTAGATGATTTCAAAATCATAACCCAACATTTTGGTTACCCATTTTTGTTGTTCCTCAGATGATAATCTTTGCTCCAAAAATATTTGAGACTATCATGATCCGTTTTCACCTTAAAGTGTCTTCCCATCAGATAAGGCCTCCATTGTTTAACTGCATGAAGAATAGCCATCATTTCTTTCTCATAGACAGGTTTTTGCAGATTCTTACCTTTGAATTGATGAATTTCAAATGCAATGGGTCTTCCTTCTTGCATTAGTACTGCCCCCAATCTAGACCCAGAAGCATCACATTCAACAATGAATGTTTGTGAGAAATCTGGAGTAGCCAAAACTGGAGTGGTGCACATAGCTACTTTTAGTTTCTCAAATGCTTTGGTGGCATCATCATTCCAATGGAAAGCATCCTTCTTTAGCAATGTAGTGAGTGGAGCTGCTATGCTGCCATAACCTTTCACAAATCTTTTATAGTAACCTATTGGTCCAAGAAAACCTCAAAGGTTTTTGAGAGTTTTTGGCATGGGCCATTCCATTATCACTTTGATCTTCTGAGGATCAACTTTGACCCCTTCATGGGAAACAATGTGACCAAGGTACTCTACCTCCTGTACTCCAAAAGCACATTTAGATGGCTTCGCATAAAGTTGGTGCTTCTCCAAAACTATCAATACCTGTTTCACATGTTGCAGATGTGCTTCCCATGTCTGACTATAAATCAATATGTCATCAAAGAAAACTAGCACAAACTTCCTTAAAAAAGGCCTAAAAACAGTGTTCATCAAGCTCTGAAAAGTAGATGGTGCATTTGTAAGACCAAAGGGCATTACCAAAAACTCATAATGGCCCTCATGTGTTCTAAAAGCAGTTTTATGAACATCTTCATCCTTGATTCTAATTTGATGGTACCCCGAGCGAAGATCCAATTTTGTGAATTAATTAGCACCATGCAACTCATCAAGTAAATCATCAATTATTGGAATAGGAAACTTATCTTTGATGGTGTACTTGTTGAGTTCCCTATAATCGGGGCACATCCTCCATGTGTCATCCTTCTTCCACACCATGACCACTGGTGATGAATATGCACTTTGGCTATGCTTGATGATCCCTGCCTCCATCATCTCATGGACCATATTTTCAATTTCACTCTTTTGTGCATATGGATATCTATATGGTCTAATATTTGGTGGTTGACTACCTAGAATTAGTTGAATGGCATGATCATGTTCTCTTTTTGGTGGTAGTCCTTTTGGCATGGCCCCAAAAATAGATGAGTGGTCTTCAAGAATTATTTGCAGATCAGGATGTGTAGATACCTTTGGGGGTTAAACTTCTATAGAGCATAATCGTGCAATAATTCCCTCTACCCCCTTTTTTAGCATCTTGGTCATCTAATGTGAACTAACCAATTGTGGAGATTTTGCATGTAATCCATGTAATTCAATTTTCTTTCCTTCAGAATGAAAGTGCATGAATAGTTCTTGGAAGTTCATCTCAATGGTACCTAAGGTTGTGAGCCATTGGACTCCCAAAACAATGTCTATGTTATCCATGGGAATAGCAAACATAGGAGAGTCAAGATTGTACCCACCCATAGTAAGCTTAATACTATGGCATTTGCCTGAACAATTAATTATGCCACCATCTACAATCATGACCTAAAATTCTGGTGTTGGGTAGATGAAACAGTTCAATCGAGTGGCCAACTTATGGTTTATAAAGTTATGTGTGCTCCCTGAATCAATCAACACTATCACCTTCTGTTTCTTGAGGAAACCCACCACCTTAAGAGTTTGTGGAGTGATAATACCTGCAAGTGCATGACAAGAGATTTTAGGGTGGAAATATTTAGGTACCTCCTCTATATCTTCCTCATCATCATTGGAGGCATCATCTGCTTCTTCATCTTCATTTGGTCCCTCAATGTAGAATAACTTCTTCTCAGCACATCTATGTCCTTTACTCCACTTGCTATCACAACCAAAACATAATCCTTTTGCACACTTTTCTTCAATTTGCTAAGGGGTCAATCTAGTAGGTGGAGGAAATGTTGATGATGATATGCTACGATCTTTGAAGTGAGTGAATGGCTGTCTCTTGTTGGCTAGGAATTTTTCCTCAGCTCTACGTGCTAGGATAATAGATTCAGAAATATTAAGTGGATTAAACATGCATAGCTCATGTTGAATGTGGTCCTTGAGTCCACCCAAAAATAGGTCATTCAAGTTTGCATCAGAAATTGTCTCCACACGTAAGTATAGGTTTTGAAAATGATGAATATAATCCTTGATAGAGCTAGTTTGTCACAATTTTGCTAGTTGGATGAAGTAATTATCTGTCACACTATTGCCATAGTGTAATTGTAGCTGCTCTTGAAAAACTGACCAAGTGACATTGAGACCCATCTTTTTCTTTTGATCACACAACCATCGATACCAAATGAATTGATCAGGTTCAAGATACAAGGATGCCATGGTGACCTTCTGTCCACTTGGAATCTGATGTAGGTCAAAAAAACTCTCCATTTGGTTGAGCCAATTGAGTGGATCTTTTCCATCGAATTTGCGCATATCCACTTTTGGTAATTAGTTCTTCTGTGGCCATGGAGTTGGATTTGAAGTAGAGTGGTTAGGAGAACCACCCTGGTGGGTTTGTGAAATAAAGTTAGCTTGATGATTTGATTGATTAATATTCAAAGCTGTCATGATATATCCCAAACTATCTTGTATGGATTGCATATTAGATTGTATGTCTTGCACCTCACTCTGAATGCCTTGCACACTATAGTCAAGTTGGCTCACTTTGTGATCTATGAAAGAAAACCCTAGTACAAAGGGTCTATTACACCCCCCTTCTGAATCCATCTCATCCTTGTTAGGAATTTTTCTTGGAGTTTCAGCCCCCTTTCCTCGGCCCCGAGTTTGTGGACCTGCCATAAAAGGGTTTTACGATGTCGACCCTTATTGACACTTTTGACCCAACTTTGACCAAGCAATTTTGGAATTATGTCAGCCTCAATTAAAAATATACAAAGAACAAACCATAGCCAAATTTTTCTAAGATTTCCAAAAATGTAAACAACTCAGAAAAATTCTTTGAATTGCGCACAATAGAGCAATTTTATGAAAAACCATAAAATAGCGATAACTTTTGAAAAACAGATCCAAATGATCTAAAATTTTAATTTCAGCTTAAAATGTGATGATTTTGCACCTTTAGTAAAAAAATTTCAGAGAAATTTGCAACCAGTTTTTATATATCACAAAATTAGTGTTTCGCCCACAAGATTGCCCAAATCGCAGCTCTGATACCATTTGTAATGAAATTACTTTAAGAATTAAGTATAACAGAAAAATTATATCCAAATATGACTGAAATATATCCAAATATATGATAAAAGATAAGCCACTTTGAGGGGGCAAATTCCACAAGCTTCAATAAGAGCAGAATTCACAATATGATGATAAATGATTACCCACTACCTCCTGTATATAGTCTAACTAGGCCATGGTTACTCCATAGGGCAGCCTAATAATCTAAAGAAAGCCACAATTCGGCCACAATATAATGTTAAAGAGGGATAAGTAAGCCACAAGTCGGCTAATACTATCCTCATACATGTGATAGGTTAGGGGCGTAGCAATTTATTGTAGTAGTCAAAAGTTGCATTGGTCAAGGAAAGAAAATGGATGGAAGAAGAAGAAGATAAAGACTCATATTTCATGCCCATAAATTTTTTTAGATAGGTTACACCATTCAAATATGCTAAAATGGTCATCCAAGTTAGGCAATTGCAAACAAACCTAATGATGTGAATAGTGAAAAACTTAGGTAGAGACGAGAAGATGAATTTGAGTGTGTTTTCATGGTAGAATGACGAAAAAAAGTGCATGGATATGTTGTTAAAAAATTATAAGTTATGTATAAGATTTAAATAATTTTTTAAGGTTAGTGAATATGGTGAAAAGTTGTTCACAAGTTGACCTGTCTAGTTTAGATAAGTTTGTGAGATATAAGGTCATGAGATTGGTCTAAAAGACCAATATTTTTCTATTAGACCATATGAATTTTATGTTTGGGGATGTTATAAATATATCATATAATATTTTAAATACATCGGGGGTTATGGAAAGTGTCTACACTGATGTTGGAGTTCCAAGTCACCATGATTGATCTTTGAGAAAAATTGGTAGTTCTAAGTGAGTAAGTTGTAGAGATGATCTTGAATCCTTAAGCTCTAAGTGAAAGTGTCTAATGCATTTGATAATGACCTTGAGGTCATGTATACTTTTTATATGTACTTGGTTTATCATATTTGAGTGGCTTAAGTGTGTTTGAGATTCAGTATTGAAAGGCAAACTTTTTGGTATACAAAGGCCTAATAGGACAGTTTGTCCTAAAAGAGGTTTCATGGTATAAATGCAAGATAAAGGTCTAACCAAGCATGGATGAGGTCATTAGAGGTATTATGATAAGTTATTTAATGGTTTTTATTTTTTGGATAGATCCATTTGGGCCCAAGGGGATCAATATTTGATGCTAAGAAGATAGACCTAATGTAATTAGGTCTCCATAAGACCTAAAAGTGAAATTAGGCCTAATAGAATTATGACAAACCAAAGTAGACTCAAAATTTATTTGAATAATGTTTATAAAATGTATTAAGACCTATTATATGGCTGAACTAAGAGGTTAAGAGTGTGTTTTTGACCATGTGGTATATGAACAATAAATTAGTATATATACAAGGCATTTTAGGCCTATTTGAAAAAGAAGAGAGCGAACGAATGGATTTATAAATAAATGAGCCTAAGGAGGTTGGGAAACCTATTGTAAAACATTAGGAGAGAGAAGATAAGTATTTTATGAATATAATACATGTGTTTTTCAATTTAAGATGAAGATCATATGACCTACTCAGTCTTAATGACGGCTAGTTGAGCGAAGAAGCCTAAAGGAAATTTTGAGAGAGATCAAGTGGAGTAGAGTTGAAGGAGTGATCATTATCTATTAAGATATTATAAAATTTGAGTTAGATATGTGTTCATAATGTATGATAGTGGATATAGTCTAGATATAATAGATAAAGAGCTGAGAGGAGAGAAGTGTGATTGACTAAGTTAGTGCTTGAGGGTGTTGAAGCTTCCTTGCAAGTTAGAGCTTGCAGATTTGGTCTTGGCTGAGTTGGTGCTTGGTCAAGAGGGATTTGGAGCTTAATTTCAAGTTAGTTATTAGATAATTTTCCTTTGATTGAGTTGGTGCTTATTCATATGGGGTTGTAGCCTCATATCAAGTGGGTGCTTTCTAAAGTCAAGTGGGTGCTTGATAAATTTGGAGTCAATGCTCCATGTTAGGTTAATCCTCAGCTGAAATTGATACATTATCTTATATGAAAGTTTGTCCAAGATTTTTTTCAAAGGATTTTATTCCCCATGAGGGTTTCCCACATATTATATGTGTTATCTTGTTTCATTCTCACATTATTAGTCCTAAATGCATTTCTAGATCACTGTGTTGCTTTCATAGTTCATAGATGAGTGAATGTAATTGATTGAAAGTTTTTGAAGATTAATTAACCCCCACTATAATTCATTGTGATTCAAAAAATTGGTATCATATCTTGGTCCTTTAAATTAGGCCTAACATATTGAAGGATATTTTTGAAGCACAAGCATGTCTAGTTAACATGCACAAGGAAGTTTCTCAACCAATAAGGCTCCTCTCTTCAATGGGACTAACTATGCATTTAAGAGCATCAAAATGAAGACCTATCTCATATCTGTAGGCTATAACATATGGAAGTATGTTATTTATGGATTCACTCTACCCCATACACCACCAACTAACGTAGTAGGCAAAAAGGCAAGTGAGATTAACTCTAAGGCAATGAATGCCATTCTATGTGGTCTTTTAGAAGAAGAATTTGTTAAGGTCATGCATTGTGATATAGCTAAAGGGATTTGGTAAAATTTATAGACTATCTATGAAGGAGACACCAATGTTAAGTTTTCAAAGTTTCAGACTCACCATAGGCAGTTTGAATGTTTGAGAATGAAAGAGGATGAAAACATTGCATCTTATCTATTGAGAGTAGATGAAGTGATAAATGTCATTAGAGGTCTAGAAGAGAATTTAGAATAATCAAAAGTAGTATAAAAGGTACTAATATCCCTAACTTATAAATTTTATTCAAAAGTGTCTGTAGTAAAGGAGATCAAAGATCTCAACACATTACAGATGGATGAGCTTCATGGCATCTTGAATGCCTATGAAGTGAGAAAAAGTGATGGAAGACCCTCCAAGAAAGAAGTTGCATTCAAAATAGAGAAGAATCCATAAGGTAAGAAGGCCAAGGATGGTGACAAAGACATTGATTATGATAAGATAGAAGCCATGTTTGTCAAAAAACTAGGGAGAGGTTCAGGTAAGTATAAGGGTAAATTACCATTCAAATGCTTTGACTGTTAAGATTGGTCACTTTGCCTCTAAATGCCCTAACAAGGATAATACTAGGCATAATGAATAACATGATGATAAGAATATCTATAAGCCTAATAAGAGAAAAAAGGGTTTCAAGAAGTATGAAGGCAAGAAAGGGTCATTCAAAAATAAGAGAAGTTTCTATACCAAAGAAGACAATAGCTCATCTGATGTAAGTGAGACTAGTAATTCTGATATTGATGATGACAGTAATAACCATGATAGAAATAAAAATTTATTCATGGCTATAGAAACAGATAATGAGGGTTGCTCAAAAGGGAAAAGCCTTATAGATGATGAAGAATCTGATGAAGAAGAGGTTGAAGTAAACCTTGAGGCAAAATTGGTAAGTGTTCTAGATTATTTGAAGTTCCAAAGAAGGAAGAATAAAAAATGTTAAGAGTTATGAGGATCAAATCAATCTCTTTGAAGAGAGACTAAGAAACAACACCAATGAACATGAGGAGACCATTAAACAATTGGAAATTCAAATTGAAATTATCACTACAAGTCTTAAGACTAAAGAGGAAGAATGCATCAAGTTTGGAATAGAAATGGGGTCCTTGAAGGTAGAATTAGATCATGCAATAGTCAAGTTGAAGACACATCAAAAATTTGAAAAGAGCACTAAAGTTCTTAGTGATATTTTGAGTAGTCAAAGGTCTCTAGAGACATGAAAAGATAGGTCTTGGGTTTAAAGAAGACCAAAAGAAGAATAAGGAGAGTCAAACCTCAAAGACCTATGTAGAAAATCTCAAATTTGAGACTCAAAGTAATCATTAACAAGTCAAGAATACCAACATAAAAATCAACATGAAGAAACCAATTAGGTAACCCAATGCAATGAGGTATTCCAATTCTTTTAATGGTTAATATTTTGCTTGTCATAACTTTGGTCATAGAGCAAGTGATTGTATAACGGTTTTAAGGAATGAGTTATCATGGGATCATGGCAGAAGGAGTGATCAATCAAGAGGTATATACAAAAATGTTATTTGATATAGTTGTCACAATATGAGACACATTGCAAGATTATGTCCTAATGGAGTTAGAAGGCCCTCAAAACTTAACAAGGTATATGGAGCTCTTAGAATGCATGAGAAGGGTCAAACATTGGTTGGAATCCAAAGAGAGTCAAGACTAATCATATTGAGCCTAAAGTTCAAGATGGATTATTTGCTAAGATAGAGCAAGGATCCAAAGTGAAGGAATGTCAAGAACACTTGTTGTTTGCATGTGTTAACAAGGCAGCCAAAGATAACAAAGATGACAAGATGGATGATTCAAATGCTTTAGTCAAGATTAAGTGGATTATAAGGAGGGACTATCAATCTCATGATTGCAAGATAGTTGAGGAAAGTCATTTGGAGATCTAGGAATCTCCTAAGTTCATGGAATTTTGAGAGCCCTATAAAAGGGGTGAATCCATTAGGCCTCATGGATACACTCTTCTATCTATAGAAGCATGAAGTTGCATTCAAAGAACTCATCTTGAGAGGATCTAGGTTATCTTTGTTGCAAGCTCATGAGGAGTCATGGTATGGAATGCAATCCTGAGCACAAGATTGTGTCTAGAGACATATGTAATATGGATTTGTCTGCAAGACCAATATGGCCATAGAAACAAGTTAAATGTTGTTGACAGAGCTATAAGTGTGATGAAATCATGTGTATCTGATTGGTATATAAGAGGTAAGCAAAAAGCTATTCTGTGTTTTCAATAATATGTTTCTAATAATTGATAGCTTGATTTATGTTAGAGAAGTGGTATTGGTATCAAGATGCTTGAAGGATATTGGAAAGGTCTATGAGTCCTAATGACTCATATGATGAACACAAGTTGAGGATAAATGGGGAACTAATCAGATGATTTGTTAGCTTTAAGAATAGATATGATGGCCTAGTGAGTGATCAAGAGTATAATTTATGTCAGTCATATCAAGGATAAGGTGAGTGTTCATGTGTATCTAAATTCATTTGAAGAAGGTATGCATGGAGTTAGGGGGAGCATGTTTGTATGTTGATTCATATACTCTATGATCCTATTACCAAAAGGGAGAAAAAGCTCAGAAAGGAAGAAAGTTTAGAATGCTTTATAGAATCAAAAAATGTTGAATATCCTGTTCATTACAAGAGGTGTGATCCAAGAAGTTACATCATGAGGAATAAAGTTGCAGGTATCTCTTTTTCATTAATGTTAAAAGGGGGAGAATGAGAAGATGGGAAAAGTACCATTTTGAAGTGATTTCAGATTGTAGTATGTTTGCCATCAATGACAAAGTGGGAGTTTTTTGGCATGTTATTATCATTGATGTCAAAAGGGTGCATCATGTAAAGGCATAATGGTTATTAATGTCAAAAGTATATTTAGACAAGGTGCATGGAGAAGAGTGTTTTAATTGAAGGCAAGAGAGAATTTGAAAGCAACTAATGTATTATGACTGCATGAAAGTATAGGTCATTAATGTCAAGGTTGATGTTAGAGTTAATGTCAAAGGTGATTAAGGATAGATGGAAGTATGTGATATATCATGAAATGAAGATTTTTAGGATGAAAAATGTGAAGGAAGCATATTAAAATGAATGAACAAAGGTATGTGATGTGACAATGAGAATTGAGTCAAGTCATATGAAGCTTGGTCATGTGGTTTTATGTCTATATGATGCTGTGGAGGTTTGTTTCCATAAAAAAGAGAATGGTGTAGTGATATGAGTGTGTTTTGATGTCTTATGTCTACTTGTTTGATGTTTTTTTGAGGTTATGACATGGAAGGAACATGTCAAGGTGTCTAGTGCATTGGAAGCTTGATCCTAGTCATGGCATGGTGAAGGTATGATCTGGTGGCATGATGAGGTGAGTAAACTCAGGCATGTGAGGTATTTTATGGAATTTTTTTAACATGTGATTAAGGTGTAGAAGCATCCATGAGAGTTTAGGGTGAGCCTATAGGGGCAAGACCTTTAGACCAAGTCTGCACCTAGACCACTCCTAGACCCTACCTAGCCTAATGAGGTATGAAGATCATATTTCAATGCAAGGATGCATATGTGAACATGGAAATAGGTAATGTATGTTGTTTTAAGCATGGTAATAAATCTTGAGGCCGTGATTTGAAGGAAATTTCAAGAAAAACTATTTTAGGCCTTCTTGAGTTCATAGAATGAGGTATCAAGACCTGAGAAGCACTTTTATATGTTCGTTGGCATGTGTAACATCTGCATGGGAAATTGAGATATTAAGGAGAGATGGGGAAGGGTCCTAGATAAGATATCCAAGAATTGGTTTTTGATTTAAGGGGCAGTCCTTTATGAACAATCATTAACACCAAAACCTATGTTAACCTCCCTAAAACCCTAATATGGACATGATGTGGAAGATATTATTCAAAACAACCTAAAATGGTCTCAAATTCCTATAAAAACTATTATATAATGTATTAAAATCTCCCGTGTACCTATAGGTGGTGGTGGTTAGTTAGATGAGAGAGAAAATACACATATACAAGCTTGTTTATGAATAATTTATTGTAGCAGTCAAAAGTTACAATGGTCAAGGAAAGAAAATGGATGGAAGAAGAATATAAGGACTCATAATTCATGCCCATTAAGGTTTATTTATAGGTTAAAACCTTAAAATATGCTAAACTGATCATCCAAGTTAGCCAGTCGTAGACAAACTTAATGGTGTGAACCGTGAAGAACCCAGGTAGAGATGAGAAGATGAATTTGAGTGTGTTTTCATGGTAGAATGATGAAACCAAGTACATGGAAATGTTTTTTAGGACAATTAATTCATGTATATCCTTTAAATAAGTTTTTGGGGTCAGTGAATATCTAGTTAAAAGTTGTTCACAAGTTGACTTGTCTAGTTCAGATAAGTGTGAGATATAAGGTCATGCGATTGGTCTAAAAGACCAATATTTTGCTATTAGACCATATGAGTTTTGTGTTTGGGGATGTTATGAAGATATAATAGAATATATTTAATTAATTATGGGTCATGGAAAGCTCATACACATATTTTGGATTTCCAAGCAACCATGATTGGTCTTTGAGGAAAATTGGCAGTTCTGAGTGAGTAAGTTGCATAGATGATCTTGAAGCCTTAAACTCTGAGTGAAAGTGTCTAATGAATTTGATAATGAACTTGAAGTTATTTATACTTTGTATATGTACTTATTTTATCACATTTTATTGGATTAAGTTTGTTTGAGCTTCAATATTAAAAGGTAAACTCTTTGGTGTACACAGGCCTAATAGGACAATTTGTCCTAAAAAAGGTTTCATGATATAAACGAAAGATATAGGTTTAACCAAGCATGTATGAGGTTAGTAGAGTTATTATTATAAGTTATTTAATGTTTTTTATTTGTTGGAGAAATCCATTTGGGCCCAATAGGATCAATATTTGATGCTAAGAAGATATACTTAATGAAATTAGGTCTTCGTAAGACCTAAAAGTGAAATTAGGCCTAATAGAGTTATGACAGACCAAATGGGACTCAAAGTTCATTTGAATCATGTTTATGAAATTTCATAAGACCTATTATATGTCTGACCTAATAGGTTAAGGTTATATGGCTGACCAAGTGGTATATGAACAAGAGATGAGTATATATATAAGGCTTTTTAGGCCTATTTAAAAAAGAAGAGAGCAAGCGAATGGATTGATAAATCAATGAGCCTAAGGAGGTTCAGTAATATGTTGAAAACCATTATTAAAGATAAAATAAGTGTTTATTTAATATAATATAGGTGTTATATAGTTGAATATCAAGGTCATATGACCTATTTAGTCTTGATGAGGGCTAATTAAGTGAAGAAGCCTAGAGGCAGTTTTGAGAGAGATCAAGTAAAGTAGAGTTAAAGGAGTGATCATTGTATATTAAGAGACTATAAAAGTTATATAAAATATGTGTTCCTGATTTATGATAGTGGATATATTTCATATATAACAAATAAAGAGTTGAGAGCAGAGAAGTGTGATTGACTAAGTTGGTGCTTGAGGGAGTTGAAGCTTCCTTGTAGGTTGGAGCTTGTAGAAATGGTCTTGGATAAGTTGAAACTTGGTAAAGAGGGGTTTGGATCTAAATTTTAGGCTATTTCTTGAATAAGTGTCCTTTTATTGAATTGGTGCTTAGTCATAGGGGGTTGTAGCCTCCTAACAAGTGGGTGCTTCCTAAAGTTAAGTGGGTGCTTGATAAATTTGGGGTTGGTGTTCCATGTTGGGTTGGTTCTCAACTAAAATTGATACATTTTATTATATAACATTTTATCTAAGATTTTTTTAATTGGGTTTTATTCCCCATGAGGTTTTCCTACATATGTGATGTGTTATCTTGTTTCATTCTCATGTGATTAGTTCTTAATGCATTGCTAGATCACTATGTTGCTTTCATAGTTCTTAGATGAGTGGATGTAGTTGATTGAATTTTTTTGAATCTTTATTCACCCCCCCCTCTTATTCATTTTTATTCCAACAATATATTGACCATCCACCCTCTCTTATATGTGCTAAAGTCTAGCATCCAGTTGTAATACCTTTTTTGAAAGCCCATATGCTTATACATTTCTTTATTTAAAATATAGATGGAAAGAGATATTATGGAATACTAATCTAGGAAGTTGAACCTCCTAAAAAATAGGGCATAGGATTAAAATTTTAATATAATAAATACCATTCATTCAATTAACCACAATAAGGGAGTTACCAAAGATTTGTATAGTGTCTCAAGCTAATACCATGTCAAATTCTACTAATAATAATGAGAGTGCCAATAATGATAATGATTAATAAGATGAACTTGATCATGAGTATAATGAAACACATGAAAACATGAGCATGAATAAGTAGATCAGGATAAAGTTAAATATATTGCATTATTTTGACAATGCATTTGTGAAAATCTTGAAGATCTCCACAAGATCCTTAAGATTATTTTAGAAACTGAAAAAGTAAAAGGTGTTAGTGAATAACCATTTCTCTCTATTGATATAAATATTGGGGCTAATAAATATGCCTATCACATATCCATTCCAATCTCCCTCCCCTTGATCATGACATTACCTACTACATCTAGTGTGGGCATGGAATATGTTTTATAATTCATTAATTCCTAAAGATCAAATAAATATTGACACATCCTCCATGTGAACAATTAATGATTCAACTCAATTACTAGTTTCAGTCTATACATCAACAAAAGTGGTGTTTCCAGACCCTTTGGTGGTTTCTCAAATCTCAAATTTAAATCCTAATGGGTTTACTATGCAAACTGTATGCAATCAGAAATGCATCATGTTTATAAATCAATCCTGGCTCAAAGAAGATATAACATATCTACACTTCTGATTGAGAATACATTTGTTAAGTGGGAGCAAGACCAATATGGGGATTTGCTAGACCTGATTAGGTGATCACTTATCACAATACACCATGTTAGGAAGGGTTCCAAATCCTACAATCTAACATAATCATGCAACAACCCTAAAAGAGCCATATGTTTTGATATTCACTCTATTCTAATAAATAAGAAAGTAAATCTAATCTAGTGCACACAAAATATTGTGGCACAAATTAGGGGTTAGAAACAAAAAAAACTAAACTAAACATGCATAAAAGACATATACTCATGTCAATGTATATGGAATCCTAATGCATGGAAGAGAAGCACAATTGCATTATCTATATACTCTTACAAAGGAGAAATACAGTTAAGAATACTTACCTTTGAATATGAACCCACCGAGCCTCAATCTCTACCTTGGTCAAGGTGCTTTGAAAGAGATTGTTGTGGTATGTAAGGATAACAAAGACAAATCAACTCTAGGCTACATAACCTATTTATGCATCCAAAAGACTTTTCCATAAGACAATATCCATATCTCTAAATAAAGTATGGAACCCTCAAATTTATTCCTCAAGTAGAATGGTCAACAAGAAGATGTTAATTCACACTTATTATTCTTCACTTCTATATCTCAAATGGTTGGAAATGAACTTGTATATATAGGTGGATCTTGCCCTAAATCCTTCTAAATATGTTAGCTATACGGGGTCGACCCAGTCAATCTTGTATGTTTTCAAGAGATAATTCATTAGGTCTCGAGCTAGGCCAGCTGAAGGGATAACAAAAATCTCAAGTGAAAATAACCAAAAATAGTAAAGGGTTGACCCAATCAACCCTATACAATAATCAAATGCTGAAAAATATACAAGGTCGACCTACTCGACCTAGTACAGTCAACTGGTTAAAGGGGGTCAAGGCAAGACAAAAGAAGATAATGATATGAAAAATGCTTGGAATGGGTAAGATTGAGAAGAATAAGCTTAGGGTAAATTTTTTAAGGTGAAAATTATGTAGATGGCAAGTGGAAAAAGGGACAAAAATCTTATGAAGCACCAATGGTCTGCCCACCCCTTTCTCTATACACCCTTAAGGTGTGCACTCAGAGAGATTGAGACTCGATGGGTCCTTGAAATATATGAAGTTTTAGTAATAGATAAAAGTTTAAAAATATTATGTGTATACATATGCCCACTCAAAGCTCATCACGTGTCACGTAAGTGTAACTCAGGATGGTGCTTTGGGAATAGAACATGATAACACACAATGTTGATGCTAAGTAAAGTGTAGTAAGTAGAAAATAAGATAAAAGAAAGGAAAAAATTAAAAAACACATACCTTTATTTACCTTAGTACTATAGATAACAAAGTAGACTACAAGAGAAAATGAAGGCGTCCAATGTGAAGAACACTAGGTAAACCTATAGAAGTTAGTGCCAAAATAAAAAGCCAAAAATCAAAATTTTTGGAAGGTAGGCCTATGGTAATAAAAAATGAGTTAAGGCAAAGATATGAGGGTATTAGGAAAAATTATAAAATTAGAATTATTAAGACAAGGCTAGAATATTGAAGGAAAATTAATGACAAAATGATGGCAAATGAATGACAAATGATTATAGAACACAATAAATCATATTGGAAAGCATGCAAAAATAAATGAAAAAAAGGAATGCATAACATACTAAATTAGATTGGGAAGCATGTAAAATATAAATGGAAAATGAAGTATTAATATAAGAAAAATTGAACAAAGAAATGTAAGAAAGGGAAAAGTAAGCTCATGTAAGATAGG
The DNA here is from genome assembly GCA_037957365.1 of Torreya grandis. NCBI lineage: Eukaryota > Viridiplantae > Streptophyta > Pinopsida > Cupressales > Taxaceae > Torreya > Torreya grandis. The sequence goes on from JARHVA010008227.1 coordinate 348,966, forward strand.
CAAAAAATAAAAACATGAAAGACTGAAAATGAAATGTAATTGAAGATGTGAGACAAACATGAAGAAGGAATATTTAAATAGAAACATGTAATAATGGAAAATTTCATATGTAAGATGAGTGAAGTTCACAAAAAATCAAATAAGAACATGATGGAGAAACAAAAATGAGAAAGCTCTAAAGGCTGAAAACTCAAACTTAGTGATTGTTTTAAGATAATATGTAAGAAAACACAACCACCTAATGACATGACTAGTATGATAATGAGGTGGTGTGGTAAATAAATGGTGTAAGGATGTAATCCATAGTTGTTCAAACATTTTGTTTTTCTCTAATGATAGATAAAACTGAAACAAAGTAGTGCTAACATGTTTTTAAGAGGTGAAGAAGAAGGAATAATAGAAGAAGGAAAATAGATTTAGAATCATAATTTTCCTATCAAGGGGGGAAATGAAATGGGTGGAGGGGAGAATGAAATCAAAACCAAGGTAGAGTAACTCTTTATCAAAGTCAAGACACTAAAATTAGGTTTGTTAAAATAAGAAGACTTTCGACCTTAAAGACTATGAAGAACTTATCTTAGCCACACAAGTGTTAGGCCAAGAAATGAAGTATATAGATCATCCCATGAAGGTTATATGCATGAAAAGTAAAATGGATTTACCTTCCCACAATGTGTTCCCTATTCCTTAAGACCCCTTACAAAGCTGTCAATCTACTATGAAGATTGGGTACTTGTGTGAGAAAGTAGGTAGTACCATAGAGGATTTTGAATTCCCCTATTCTAATCTATTAGTCTATCATAGCCTAAAGGACCTCCACTCTATGTGAGGCTAGTTGTGGAGTTTGAGCTTCGATTAGAGATGTAAGATGTGCTTGTAATCATGTCTTTTGGTATGATTTTGAATTTTGAGGTTTTTATGTTGCCTTTTGAATATCATTGGCTTTTATTTCAAATGATTTGGCTTTTAACTTTCTTGATGGCTTTTTTAGAAAACCAAACATGAGTACTAAAGATGAATTTCATTTTAATACTTGGGACAAGGTTGATAAGAGAGATAAATTCAAAGAGCACAGGGTCTAAAAGTCTCTTAAATCTATGTGAAATAAAAGTGCTATCTTGATTTCAACCTTGTTTTATTCAATGTGGAGTGAAAGGAAGGGGAAATCAAGAGGAATGACACATGGGACAATTTAAATTACTTCAAATCACAAAAAATGTGATAAGGGGAAAAAAGGGATAAAATGACAAAAAAGTGTGATTCCTTATCATAAGAATGAGGTAAATGGAAGAAAACATGCTAACATAGATTGTTTTTTAAATTCCATCTATCAAAAGAAGCAAAAGCAAAACATATTTTAGAAAATTAATAATAAGATGGTAATTTTATGAGGAGGGTCAGGTCCTATCCATGGTCTTATACTGCAAACTCACAAAAGAGAAACCCATAAGGGTGAATACTAAATAAGGAAAAAAAATAATCTTAAAGCTACTAAGGTAAAGAATAACATAAAAAGACAAAAATAAAAGAAATATATAAGGACCAAAATGAAAGAAAATGCCAAATGTAATGGATAATAAAACCAAGGAACATAAAGGAAGACAATAATGCTGGTAAAATGAAAGTAAAGGAAAGAAAGTGCACAAAAACAAAGAAACATGAGACAAAAAGAACAAGTAAGATCTATGCTAATGTCTGTATCAAATATGAGCATGTGAAATACAAGTCTATAAGTCTTAGAAGGTTTCATGAAGTTAAATTTGTTTGTTATTATGCATTATAAAATAAGAGTAGGCATCATAAGATGCCCCAAAGGGTAAGTGGCTATAGGGATGGGCATTGAAAGATGCCCCGAAGTATAAAGGGATATGTAGATGGGCATTGTAAGATGCCCCAAAATGTGAATTGGAGTGAGGTAACATTGAACCATTAAAATGATTTGCATTGGGTTGGTAGGTGCATTTGGAGATAGGTAAATGTGTTGGTTTGTTAGATTTTAAGGATGTTGAATGTGACATATGATGTGTAGGAGAGGTATGAAGAGGTAAAGAAGGTAAAGGAGGACCATGCATGATATGATTTAGAGTAGGAATTTGAATTAGGCAATCCTTTGGTTCATGTGATCTAAGAGGTTGAGGTTTAATGGATGCTATAATATGTTTAAAATTGTTCATGTTAGCTGTCCTTTCCTTATTGGTGTAGGAAGAAGGATCAATTGTGGTTTAAAAAAAATTAGTGGATGAGGTATAGGTATGGGATGATTGTTGTTGATCATTAGGTAATTGATTTTGATGTGATTGTGGTTCTTGCGATTGAATTTGAGAAGCTTAAATATAGTCTTGATAATGTTGTTTTGTGAGAATATCAAGATTAAAGTGTAGACCAAGGAAGGAAGAAAAATGAAAATGGTGAAGATCATGATAAGACTCATGAGAATGACCTATAGTAGCATGCCACCAAAAAAATTTATTAGGATTGTATCATTTTGGAGGAGGTTTGAAAGGATCAAAGCTCATGGGTTTAGAGGGTGGCAATTTCTTCTTTAGTTGTTCGAGACTCAAGGGTGGGTGGGTTGGGTTGAAATTGTTTGAATTGGATGCTCCCTTTTGAGGTTGGGGAGGCTTGGATGAATCAATGTTATGAGAAAATGATTAGAAAGGTTATTTAATAGTTGTTTGAGGTGTTTCAAATTGAGTCATAAGAAAGTATTACCTTTTTGATTGGTCTAAGGCTTCGTCTAAAGTTTGAGGTGAAAAGATTCAAAATTTGTATTAAAGAGGAGGTTTAAGACCAGTGACAAATAGTTTTAAAAGAGTATCATAATTAATGTTATGGTCCATTTTATGAGTGAGATACTTCCATCGTTTGATGAAAGTATGAGCAGATTTATTAGAAAGTTGCTTGGCATTGATGAAATGGCTAAGGTAATTTTCAGGATGGTCATCATGTTGGAATTCCTTCACTAAAGAATTCACTAAATCTTCGATTTGTGAGATGGAATGTCTAGGAAGTTGGTTGTACCATTCAAGTGCATCACCAATAAAGGTTTTGGATAAGATCTTGGTGGTATAAAAATTGTTAGTTTGGACCCATTCCTTATAGAGATTACCAAAATACTTAAGAAAGATAGTAGGGTCCTTAGTCCTATTATATGTGATAGTTGGAGAAATGTTTCCAATAACTATGGATGAAATGAATGGGGATAAAGGTTAATTTTGAACATGTTTAATCATTTTTTTATTTATTGGGGGTTGAGGGATGATATTCTCATTGGCATCTCTAAGAGGAGGAGGGACAAAATTTTGATTTGGTTGAGACATGATGACTTGAGGTGGTTGACTAATCATGTTCAATAAATGTTGTTGCATGTTCATCATTTGAGATTTATTGGTTTTTTACATGATGTTCATTTGAGATTAATTGGTTGTTAGTGTGATGTTCATTTATTGTATGACTTGTGCAATAATTTGAGTTGTATCAATAGGTGGGTTAGTGTTTATAGGAGGGGTATTGGTGTTGATAGGAGGAGGATTATTTGGTGGAGGATTCTCTACTTTGGTATTGGTAAGATGATTATGAATAATGACCTCAACTAAATTACATTATTTAGTTATTGATTTTGGTTTAGGAGAAGAGGAAGGAAGAAAGTGGATAGTTTAATTTGAAGTAATAAAATAAGTGAGGTTATTATCCAAATCCTTAATTATGCAATATTCTTGAATAAAATAAGGTTGAATAGATGTCATCATTATGAGATAAGACTAGATAACCACACAAAAAAGAGGTGAAAAAATAACTAAGAGATAGGAAGTGACAAAAATAGTAAAGAATCGACTGGGTTGACCTAGCATAGAAAATAGGGCCTACAAATAGTATAGGGTTGACTAGGTTGACCCAGTACAATGAATAGAGGTTAGAAAAAGAATGAACAGGGTCTATAAATAGTACAGTGTTGATTGGGTTGATCTAATACAGTGAATAAAGGCTAGAAAAATATATAAGGTCAATTGGGTTGACCTAATACAATAGATAAGGAAAATTAGAAAGCCTATAACAAATTATGATTTGAAACAAGATAATTTTTGCAAGTAATTTGAAGAGAAAGAACTGAAAGGAAATAAACAATCAATTGGATCAATGAGATTAATCCAATTGAGGCATACAACACAAATATTTGCACCAATGCTGGCTAATGTAAGTTTTTGCAATATAAAATACAATTGAGCAAAGAGCAAGCAATAAACTTGAAAAGTAAATAACTAGCTAAATGGTCAACCTGAATATTTATAAGATTGTTAAGATATGTTTTTAAATATGATGGGAAGTTAGCTATAATTAAGGAGCTATAAATCAATCTAAGGATAGTTTCAAGTAGTTTGGGCTAAAAGGGATATGTAGTGGTAATGATACAAGTTTGGTATTGGGGACTACCCCCTCACTTTACACATCGTAGTGATAAGGGTGTCAATGCTTATCCACAATATACCATTAACCATGATTTATACTTGACCATAACATCAATTCAGCGTCCCCCTTGGTGATGAAATCCAAGTAGGTCAGCCTTGGGTAGTCAAATATTAAAATGTTGGTTTAGATTTTGTGATTTGGTCGTATGTGCATAAAAGAGAAAATATTGAAACTAAATGATTAATTAAAAACCACCTAATTAAGCTATGTGATCTATTCTAAGCATGTAATCAACAAGAAGTGAAAGTGTGAGCTAATTACTAGCATATAATGGTTAATTCTAACTTTGAAACAAGGTATAGTGTCGATGTAGTCAATAGTGTATGCACAAAATATAGAACATGGTTGATAGGGTCAATTCTGTACTATGGAATTAATGTTTAAAAAATGAATAGGGTTAATAGAGTTGACCTAATTATCCAAAAAACACATAGAATACAAAATTGGTTGATAGTGTCGATCCGGTTGACTGTACAAGGGCAGTTTTAAAGACTACAAACTATGAAAGGAAATACTATAAAGAAAAAGAATGAAGGATAAAAAGGAACCTTGGTGGATCAAAGATATAGAGAAGGAAGATTGATATTAGAGAACATTATGGAATACTTAAAAAACTTGCTAATTCAGTCAACTGGGTCTATCAAACTTTGTTGAAGCCTATTGTTGAGTGCCTAAAATGTATAGGGTCGATTAGGTTGACCTAGTATGCTGAACAAGATGTCTAAAAATGTATAGGGTTGATTGGGTTGACTAGTATGTTTTTTGTACCTAATGAAAAACTTTCACAAGTAGAAATGAGTTATCTTGATGTGACTATGTGTTAAACCTATGCACATAAGTTAGAACTGGGTTGATGCAATAGACCAAGTATGGGAAAAATAAAATAAAATAATGAAAAACAAGTAAAAAAATATTAAAAAGGGTTAGTTCATGTTGGGTTCACTAGAATGTATGCAATTAGAAATTCATCATGTTTATAAATCAATCCTAGCTTAGAGAAGATAGAACATACTTACACTTCTAATTAGGGAAAAATTTGTTAAACTAGAGCATACCAATATGGGGATTTGCTAGACCTGATTAGGGGATCACTTGTCACAATACACCATGCTATAAAAGGTTCCAAAGCTTATAGTATAACACAATCATGAAACAACCCTAAAAGAGTCCTAGGTTTTGATATTCACTCTATTCTAATAAACAAGAAAGTAAATCTAATCTAGTGCACACTAAAGCTTATGGCACAAAGTGAGGGTTAGAAACAAAATAATCTAAACTAAACATGCATAGAAGACATATACTCAAATCAATGTATACATAATCTTAATGCATGGAATATAAGCACAAATATATTATCTATCTACTTTTACAAAGGAGAAATAAAGTTAGGTATACTTACCTTTGAAGACGAACCCACCGAGCTTCAATCTCTCCCTTGGCCAAGGTGCTTCATAAGAGATTATTTTGGTATGCAAGGATAAAAAATAAAAATAAGATCTAGGCTACATAATCTATCTATGCATCCAAAAAACTTGTCCACAAGACAAGATTCATATCTCCAAAGAAAGTATGGAACCTTAAACTTTATTCCTTAAGTAGAATGGTCAATAAGCAGATGTTCATTCACACTTATTCTTCTTTGCTTCTATGTCAAATGGCTGGAAATGAACTTGTATATATAGGCAATCTTTTCCTAAATCCTTTTGAATATGTAGGCTATATAGGGTCGATCTAGTCGATCCTATATATTTTTTGGGAGTTAATTCATTAGGTCCTAAGCTAGGTTGGCTGAAGAGATAACAAAACTCTCAAGTGAAAATACCCAAAAATTATACAAGGTCGACCCAGTTGACCTTGTACAGTAATCAAAGGCCGAAAGCTATATAGGGTCAACCCAATCAACCTAGTAGAGTCAACTGGTGAAAGGGGGTCAAGATAAGAAAAAGGAAGATATTGATATGATAAATGTTTGGAATGGGTAAGACCAAGAAGAATAAGCTTAGGGTAAATAGTTTTAGGAGACAAGTGTGTAGATGGCCAATGGAAAAATGATTAATAATCTTATAAAGCACCAATGGTATGCCCACCCCTTTCTTGATACACCCCTTAAGGCATGCACTTAGAGAGATTGAGACTCGATGGGTTCCTGTAAGATATGAATTGTCAGTAATCGATAAAAAATTGAAAATATTATGTGTATACACAAACTCTTCTCCAAGTTATTCAAGTTTTAGAAGCTAAGGCTACAAACATTAAATAAAATGCTTTGAAATCAAATCATTCTATTGATTCACAAGATGTATTACATAATCCTATATCACTTGAGATATCTTTTCACCCTTTGCCAACATGTTTTGTTGCACCCATGTTTAAATTTTAGTATGGCAAAGGTGATCCTGAACAATGTCTTTAATATTTATATGCAACATTCCTTGATTATGCTTTGCATGATAAAAATTTGACCAAATTATTTGTAAGGAGCTTAAAGGACTATGCTTTAATATGGTTCTAAGATTTACCAATCCAATCAGTGAAAGCATTAAAACCTCTAATGGATTAGTTTCTAGAACATTTCTCTATCAACATCATTGAGAAAATGTCATATGAATAAATTGATAAGTATAAATGAAGAACCAATGAACTTATTAACGAATATGTTTTGAGGTAAAAACAATGTTAGAAAAAATGGCAAACCCAATGGCAGATACAAATCTTCAAGACATGTTTATGATTAACTTACTTTCACCATTACATCAGTCTATTATCTTTAAGAAGTATAACTCTTTTGATTAATTATGCTATATTTTATAAGATCACAAAATAAAACTTATTTCATTGAATAATCTTAAGTATGTAGAAAACACACCGACTACATATACTACCAAGTTTCATATCAAACCAAGCTACAAGGTTAAACTTACATAACTTAAAAAAGAAGAAACCACAATGACTAATGTAGTGTCATAATAACCTATTCAACCTATTTTATCCACTGCATCTAAGAGATAGTTTACATGATGACCTGAGTTTCCAACTTCATTACTTATGAATCTTGTGGAGTTTCATATCATATCTCTCCCTCTTCCTATAGAGGTTTATATGAGTTGACCTATATGAAAAGAATACGATGTCAATGCATATTTTGACTATCCCCAAGGCACTAGACTATCACCAAGGCATCAAACATTCTAAAAACCGATGTTATACCTTGAAACATAAGATCTACGATCTTATTGATAATCAATAACTTACATTTGATGATTCTCAAAAGGCTTCAGAGTCACCACCTGGTGACCATCAAAACCAAAATATGTTTAACAATCCATGATAAGATCATTTTAATAAAAAATATGGAAGTGTAAATGGAATATAATACACATCCTCCTCCACCTTTTTACGAAAACCCATCAGATGGGATTATTGGCACACTTACACTATACCTCCTATGGTGTAGATACCTTATATTACATTCAATGATAGTGAAATTGTGGATGATGATTCAGAACTTTACTCATTGTTTATTAGAGCATACCTTGATTGTCAACATATACATAGTGTTATGATTGATAATGGTTTTAGTGAGAACATATGTACCAAGATATTAATCACACATTTGGGATATACACATGATGATTTATACATTTCGATCAAAATGGTCAGATCATTTGATGGGACATAAAAATATGTTATTAGTGAGATTGATTTATATTTACAAGTTAGTCCAACACATGTAATCACTACCTTTTCTATTATAGCATACACAATAGTATTTTATATTTTATTGGGATGAAATTATATACATAAACTCCATTTGGTACCTTCCATAGTGCATAAGTGTATTAAATACATTCATACCAATAAGGTAATTATAGTTTCTAGACTTCCATATGAACATCCACTTAAAAAAGAGAAGTTTATTCCAAGACAATTGATTATAAAATATACTAAGATTAATCATGTGCAAAAGGGTAAGCAACATGAAATTCCATTTCCTAGGTGGCTAATACTTGAGAGATCATTGGACTAGAGATACATTGTGGATTCCATGGAGTCCTCATCTACACCGACATGGCATACCTAGTTGCTAACATCAAATAAACATGTTCCAATTACAACTACACTAAAGAAACCACATAAAAATAAATAATGGGTTCGAAGCCATTAATCCTTATATTACCTCTTCACAACCACAAAGTCCTATGAGACATACATAGAGTATGAAAGATTCTACAATTCTAGATATGACACCTATGCATGGCCTTGGTAGTATCACCAGTTTGATGTAACATATTATGAGCTCAGATATTCCTATGAGCATCTTTTAGATCAGATCATAGGCTAGAATTTTCCTTCTAAAGATTCAAAAAAATTAAATATTCAAAAAAATAACAAAAACATTCAAATAAATTAAAAAAATAAAAAATAATCAGCTTACATATGTTTACTAGCTCATTGGTATCTATGTTGTTTACTTTATGTTAATAGATATCATATCATCTCTTTCATATACAAACATATGTTTCACACATAATTGAGTGTGATACAAGCATACATTAAATCCATGATACATGAACATGTAGATGTGGGACCTTTTCTCTTCCTATGTGTACACTATGTTAGGGGACATCTTGCTTCTATTTGATCATGATCAATACATGGTATATTATTTTAAGAACTTTTACATTATCATGTCAAGCTTATATACTAACACTTACACATGTCTATAGTCATGTTTACAACTTACACCATTTACTTGATATGTTATGCTACATTATATTTTTTGATAACACATATATGTAGGGACTAGTATGATATGCTTATGCTAGTTGTTGTACTTCATTTATTCACATTATCACTTCCTCGAGTGTACTTGTTTGTTATTATCTTGCTTGTGAAACATTTGAATATGTTCCTTACTTGTAGGATCATGTGCCACTGAGTGTTATTTATTTATGTGTGGACATTTGAATATGTCCTCCCTTTGAGTGTGAAACATTTGAACATGTGCCTTATTTGTGATTTCCTTAGTCCTTTTGTGTGACATTGAGTGTTCTTATGTGTGTTCTTGATTGTTTGCTGATCTTGTACTATTACTTTATAAACATTTTCATGATTCATATCATGTCTCTTAGGGATTTTTGTGATCACATACTGTGAGCTTCATTGATATATCTATTTAGACATGTTACTTCTATATGCTACATGATTTATAAACAACTAATATAGTTATATTATACATTTAAGGTAAGGTGACTACTAGATTTCATTACCCTCACCTTAACGGAGTGGGTGTGGGGGGGGGGGTGGGAATATTAGTGGGGGCATGCCATAAATACATGAATCCACACATACATAGTTTGTAGAATTTGATACAATTTATATGATTCAGACATACACTTGAGTCAGAATCATATACATTTGGCATTGATTTTTTTTATAGATTTGGGACATAGTTCTTTAGATTTGTGATAAATATTATACACAATTATACATAAAAAGTTAAATTTTGATATATAATTGAACTTATAACACATTAGAGGTGCATATGTCATGAAAATGCGACAAAAATTGTAAACACATATTTAAAACATTTCACCAAAAAACACCATTTTGAGCATTTCTTGTCTAGAGTAGTTGGATCCTTTTATCATTGTGGTTGAGATTCAATTCCCTTGATGACATTATCACTATTCCCATTTTTTAGGTTGAGTTGGTGATACCACTTAACTTGGCTTTATTATACATTCACTTGAATTGTACAATTGAGATTCAATGATCCCAATACCCATGTTACAAATCACCATTGCACCAAATTAGGGGTATAATTACCCTCCAAGTTTCCTCTTCAAATATCTAGGGTTTAATTCTGAGCCTCTCTTGTTTCTAATACTTCATAAGGGATAATCTTTTTAAAAACAAAATACCAAGAGGCAACATGGTTGCATCGACACACAAGTGTACTCCTTCCTTGCTCTCATTACTTTTCAAGCATTTTAATTATTTAATTTTAGATTACACACACTGATTTATATTGTAACATGCTCTTAGTTATGTCATACACCAACAACAAATTCACTAGAGTTCAAGCAAAGGCAAGGTGTGTTGTACACACCTAGGTATGCATTTCTTTCCTTTAAGCTATTAATTTCATCTTTATGCATTACTAAACTAAAGGGAAACAATAGATAATATAAATTCTAACTATATATAGCATCTTAATCTTGTATACTCGACAAATACCAAATAGGAATCTACCCTTCATTTCTAGACCTTCCTACTGCCTAAAGGCTAACATTTTCCATCTCACTATGCCTAATTACTTATCTTATGGTCTGACCCTATCATTATGATGACCTAGATCACCTATACATTGTAACAAACTTAAAACATTATTTAATCCTTCAATGTTAGTTACAAAACTTCAACATTTTTGTTATCATGTTAGACACTATCATCCATATAGGGACACTAATATTGATGCTAGTGTCCATATTCCTTATCTAGTGTCTATAACTCAAAAATAATCCAAATTGAAAATATTTTAAAACATATGGGTTAGCCTGTTTGTCTTATCTAACCATTTCATGAGATATTTTCAAAATATGTGGTGTAAATACAAATCAAAGCCTACTAATTACCCATCTAAAAAATACTAAACAAGGACATATTTAAGCTCATTCAATAAATTATAAAACTAAATTTTCATCCTTCTTCTTCCATATTTATATATTAGTCATATGAGTAATCATATTACAGGTATGAAGCATTCAAAGAATAACATGAGTAACATTTGTTAAATTATAAGCTAGACCATTGCATGCCCTTGAATATAATATATTTCACCCTTGTGTACACACACACACACCTACACTCAGGGGAGAACTACATGTGTTTGAGGCCACCTTCAAAATAGTGGCTATATAGGCAAAACTCATTGACAAATGGGTCCTTGAGGTCAGCTTCACTTTGTGAGCCCATAAACCTATTTTTGGAAAGGTGACATGACCTAAAGTGAAGAACTAGCATTTAAGCTATATACAGTCATATAGAGCCTATGCATGTGATACAAATATATCAAGAGAAAGGAGACAAAAAATCCTAACAGGCCCAGGGGGTCACTTATAAATACATTGAATATTCTATACAAGATAAAAGCATTGAGCCAATGACATAAGTGTTGATGCTTGTATCGATAGGTATATGGTAGTACCTAGGCCTCTAGAAATAATATTTCTAGAATTTGACAACAAGATCCTGAGCATGAGTTTACTTTTTCCTACATCTGTACATCTCAGATCCACCTATGCATCTATAAATAAGCTAAGTATTAAATCTTCTTTGTGTTGCAACTATTAGAACATCAATTGGCATTGTGATTTATATATTTGATATTGTTATAGATTAAGTTTATTATATTATCTGAATTGATTTAATTGGTCAACTTTATAATCATTTTTATTCATCCATTTGGTTAGGCTATTCTAACCCATTAACCCTTATCTATCCAAAACCTAAGAAGGGTTAAACTAAATGAGAACTAGTTTCTTGACCTAAAGTAAAAGGATAATTTATAGTAGGGGGAATAAAAACATTTAAATATTCATTTGTAATATTTTAATTCTTAGATGTAGATCCCTTAGCTATTTTTTTTCATTTCTTTTAATAAAATAAATTTATCTTTTAATTAATTGAGACTATCCTTAATCAATTGTCTAATGTGAGAAAATATTTTAACTCTTTATTGATCTACCTAATTATCATTATCATTCATAGCATTGACATACATGGTATTATCATCATAATCATTTTCAATAGATGCATAAATTCACCTTTTAGATTTGTGCCATATGCATTATCAACAATAGTAAAATGATTATAAATTTCATCATAATTGTAATTTAATTTTTTAACACTTAGACAAGTACTTCAAAAATGAATTTGAATCAAATCAATTGATGTATCACTCAATTTAGCACTTCTCCTAATAGGTATTGTAGATATCCATTTCTTAATTAGTATAAGATGTAAACATATAGAAAATGAAAGAAGCAAGGGCTAATGATATTGAATTAATAAAGAAAAACTTTAGATAAATCAAATCTTGAAAAACTACATTATCAAACTCTAGAGGGAAAGAGAACATGGAAGCCTAAAGGTGATATGTTAAAAAATAGAGGGGTTCACTAAAATGTTTTACAAAAATATTCCAAAATACTATGCCAATTATGTAAAATAAGGGAACTAGAAAAATCTTACTAAATATAACAAATATAGGAAAACATACCTACCTAATACAATAGGGGAAAATGGATAAATTGAACTAGGTAGTTTTAAATGGTAAAAATATGGATGAAGTGAGATGTGTACTTAAATATGAATTACTTGAATTTTGGAAATAACAGATGATGTTGAATAACATCTTCTGGAATTGTAAAGAAGTTCTTTTAGGAAGTAGATTGTGTTTTTTGACAATGACCATTTTTGAATGGTAGGAAATATGGTAGGTTGGTTATGGCTGCCACCAAAAATCATAATTTTTGTTGAATGTGGAAACCTATTACAAGTATGGATTTGTAACTTCAATAGGTTTGAAATTTTATGATATCTTTTGTTAACAACAAAAGTATATAAATATGTATTCACTAAGTAGAATTGATATACACAATCATTTGAATCTCTTCTTCTTTGATGTAAATCTAATTCTCCACAGTATTACAAGGCTAAAGAAAATGTGCAAGGTTAGTGTTCTAAGTCTCTTTGAGGGTTATAAATACATATCCTACATGCTCAAAATTAAGGCTCATGTAGTTATATGAATGTGAGTAACCCAACCCAAGTAAGAGAAATGACTCCACACTCTCCCTAAAATAACCAATGAAGGCTATATGTTCCTTGATAAAACTTTATTTTAGTATGAGTATGTAGCCACAAGACGTAAAGTGATGACAAGGGAAGCACACAATTAATGTGCATACTTCTTAACAAGTGTGTAGAAGATATGATCAATGTAATTCATGATTAGGGGATTCTCAGATCAATACTTAGTGATAAATAACTTAGAGTACATG
>JARHVA010008227.1:367500-531174 GCA_037957365.1 Torreya grandis
CACAAAATAAGCAATCACTCCAATGTAGGGTGCCATGATCAAAATAGTTTGCTTATGCTAACATGAACAAAGGATGATGGAGTCAAGACCTCAGACATAATCATTGACACATTTCCCAACATTATAGTTAACACTACACAAACAACCCCTTTAGTGCTAAATGCTGAAGTAGAACAACTATTACATTTATAGATGTGGGTGCAAGGGCAACCAATGGAATTTTTAACTAATGGAAATAACATGAAGAAATTTATTTCTACAATAACCATTAAGAGATTGAATTTTCCAACCATGCCTCATTTGTAACCTTACAAATTAGGATGGTTCAATTCTTGAAACAACCAAGGTATCCGTGTCACTCTCCAATGTCACTTTTAGTATGCTAGTCATCCCTTTAAGGAGGAATTAGATTGTGATGTATCACCCATTGATGTCTATGATGTACTCCTTGGATATCCTTATATGCATAGTCACAAGTGTATATATATATATATATATATATATATATATATATATATATATAGTGCCAATCCTTGCAGTGTAGTTGTATTAATAGGCAGTAAGAGATATTGGACTATCGAAGTGAATCCATTCTCAACACATGCTACACAGATTATACATAATAATTTATAACCTCATAACATTTTTTTTTTTGTGAGAGAGAGAGAGAGAGAGAGAGAGAGAGAGAGAGAGAGAGAGAGAGAGAGAGAGAGAGAGAGAGAGAGAGAGAGAGAGAGAGAGAGCATTAATACATAGATAGGTGGTTAGTAATAATTAGATGAGAAAATAACAATCATATATATTCTTCAAGAGTATATCATGCACAAGACAAATATATAAATATAATATGTTTATTGTTTTAGTTATATATATAATAAGGTAGAATAAAGTAGTTTTTGGATGGATTAGAAAAGTTTTGTGTAGTTTCAAGAAACATTTTAATGTATTGTAGATCCCACACCTCCAAGTCTGCTTTTCATGTACGTTGGTTTTAGAGGTGCACTAATATATGTATAAATTACTGTGCACTAGTCTATTTTACAAATGTTCAGTTGCAAGGATTAGTTGTGCTTTTCTTACATTTTCAACACCACACTCTTCTATCTGCTATCAATATGCTACTCACCAATAACAAATATTTTTGTGTAAAAGGATTGATGTTAGTATGCCCACTTCCATTTTAGATGTGTTTTTTATATAGTTTTAGTTTTTCTTAGGAAGTGTTAGTTTATTATTTAAATATAGTTATTTGGGTATAAACTATAACCTAATTCACATAAGTTGTTTAGTTTTTATATTTCTATGCTTTAGACATACGATATAGCATGTTTAGGATTTAGTGACATGGAAAGCAAAAGGTTAAAGTGTGTATTTATTGAGTTTTTAATGTAGTTTTGTTACATTTTAAAATTCAAATAAGAATCAATAGGTTGTATGAATTATTTTAACTAGTGTTAAATGTAATCATTCTTAGATTCAATATAATTAGTGTTAAATGTAATTATTTTCAGATTCAATATAATAAAGTGGTTTGTTATTTGTAAATGAGATATTTTTTTTGGGTTGAAATCAACGTCTTATGTGCCACTTTAATTTGTAGAGAGTAAGATGGAAAATTTGAATCTAATAGAAAAATTTGAAGGTAGAGATTTTCACACTTGATAGGTCAAGATTCAAGTGTTATTGATTTATTTTTAGAAATAAAATAATATTAATTTTGTCTTCTTATTGTTCATCCCTCCCACACAATAGAAAATTATAAATAAAACATATTTTAACATCTTAGAAGTCTCTTGAATAATGAACTAACTAGTTTTTTGACTACAACGATAGCATGCTAGACAAGTCTAGTGAATCATCTAGAGCTTTGTGACTTACAACTGTAAGATAGAAAAGTCTAGAATGAGCTGAAAAATACACATGTAAAGTTATATATATGCATGTATTTGGCTGCAAATTCACAATATAGAAACAAATTAGAAGGAGATGCATTGAGTAGTCGTGAGAGAGTGAAGCATAGGATCTGTGAAATAGACATAGAGCAGAACAACAATTTGGAGCAGCAGGAAGTAATGCAATTTTCATGGTCAATGTAAGATCGATTTTGTATTCATATTTTTATATATAAACAAGTGAACAACTGTGTTATGTTGTATTATTGCATCTTTGTTTTGTAAAGAGTATTTTCTTGTATGATAATATATAGTAGTTTTTTAAAAGAACAAAATAGAGCATGTATTTGGATTTTTAATAACAAATTGGTATCAGAGAAAAGGTTGTTTGTTTTATGTGGTTTTGGTGATGGCTAGTAGTAATAGTAATTGGCCACAAATGATATTATTTGATGGCAAGAAATATGATGTTTGGAGTATTAAAATGAAGATCAATTTTTTCTCACAAGAATTATGGGAGCTTGTTGAAAATGGTTTTTCTGAGCCTACTAATTAAATGCATATAATGCACTCACACAAATTGAGAACTTGTTGAAGGAGAATAAAAGAAAGGATGTCAAGGCTCTCTGCTTCATACAAATGGCAATGAAAGACTCTATTTTCCCACAAATAGCAATAGCTATAAAATCCAAACAAGCATGGGAGATTTTGAAAAATGCATAAGGTGGCAAAAATAAGGTAAAGCTAATTAAGTTAAAATTATTAAGAAGAGAATTTTAAAATATACAAATGAAGGAATCTGAGTCTATAAAGGATTTCTTTACCCACACTATGAGTATATTCAATCAGATTAAATCAAATGGAGATATATTAGAGGATCAAATAATAATAGAAAAGGTTTTAATAAGTCTTCCTACAAGATTTGATGCTATTGTGGTAGAAAAAGAAGAGTCTAAAGATTTAACTAAAATAACTGTTAATTAACTTATAGGTTCTTTATAAACTCATGAAGAAAGATTGAATAGAACAACTCTTCTCTTGATCAAGATTTTAAATCTCAAGTTGCAATAAGAGGAAAAGGTAGAGGAGATAAAAATAGAGGTAGAAGATATTTTGGAAGAGGAAGAGCTAGTAGTAGCTATGAAGTTGGAAGACACAGCTATTCAGTATCACATGGAAGAAGAAGGAGCAACAACACTTCACATGGAAGTTCTTCAGAAAGGTATGACAAATCAAATGTCCAATGTTACTACTATAAAAATATTGGACATTTTTCAAGTCAATGTAAAAAAAGGATATATGATAAGGGTCATAATAATGCAAACTTGGCTAAAGAAAGAGAAAATGAAAATGAAGAGAATGAAAATTTGTTCATTATTTGAAATATAGCATAAGAAAGTAATAATGATGTTTGGTACTTAGATAGTGGCTACAACAATCATGTGTGGAAATAAGAAAATGTTTTCCAATATTTATGAATAGTAAAATCTAAAGTGAAAATGTGTAACAATAATAAAGTACCATTCATGGGTAAAGTATGCATCTCTATTCAAACCAAGCGTGGTGATAAGAAACATACAAGATGTATACTATGTCCTTGGGTTAAAAAATAATCTTATTAGTGTTGGATAATTGGTTTAAAATGGATATAGGGTTTAGTTTGAGAATGGAGAATGTATTATTTTTGATAAAAATGGTAGCACTAGATAAATTATAGTTGTTAAAATGACAAGAAATAGAATGTTCCCCTTAAAAATGAAAAATAAATTGTTAACTACATTCATAACTGTCACAATGGATCAATCCAGGTTGTGGCATCTTAGATTTGGCCACTTGAGTTTTAGTGGGTTGAATTTGTTGTATAAAAATAAAATGGTTGCTTTTGATTAAACAACCTGATAAAATTTATGAAGGTTACATTTTAGGGAAGCAACATAGAAATGCTTTTCCCTTTGGTAAATCATGGAGAGCAAGAGCTCTACTTGAATTGATTCATTTAGATTTGTGTGGTCCTATGCAAATCCTCTCTCTTAACAAAAATTAGTATTTCATAATTTTCATAGATGATTTTAGTAGAAAAATATGGGTATATTTTTTAAATCATAAATCTGAGGCCTTTGGGATCTTCAAGTAATTTAAGGCCCTAGTTGAAGAGTAGAGTGGACACTATGCCAAGGTCCTTAAAACTAACCAAAGGGGGGGGAGAATAATTCTCAAATGAATTTTTAAACTTTTGTAAATAAAATGGAATTAATAAATAATTTACCACTAGGTATACACCACAACAAAATGGTGTTACAGAAAGGAAAAATAGAAGTATTCAAAAAATGGCTAGGAGCATGGTAAAAACTAAAGGACTGTCAAATGAATTTTGGGATGAAGCTATAACATGTGCAATTTATTTACTAAATATATACCCTACAAAAAGTGTTCTTAATATCACCCCTTAGGAGGCATGGAGTAAGAAAAGGCCAAGTGTTGAAAATTTAAAAGTTTTTGGTTGTGTAGCATATGCACATGTGCCTAAAGAAAGAAGGAATAAATTAGATGATAGAGGAGATAAATTTATTTTTATTGGATATAGTGAGAAATCAAAATCCCATAGGTTATATAATCCAATCAAAAAATAAATAATAATCAGTATAGATGTCATCTTTGATTAATATCTAACACACTTTGACCTTGTTTAAGCTTTTGATTAATATCCTTTGTAACTACATCATTTTACTACTATGATCTTACTTCAATCACCTATCTAGCCTATAATATGGACATGTCACATAACATTTCCTTTATGGACTCATCCTTCTTAGATAGTGCATTAGCCACAACATTTTCCTTTCCTTTATTATATACAATCTCAAAGTCACATCCTAACAACTTAGTGACCCATTTTATTGTTCTTATGATGAAAATATTCGTTCCAAAAAATATTTTAGACTATCATGATCTATATTTACTTCAAAGTCTCTTCCCACCAGATATGGTTGACATTATTTTACTGCATTAAGGATGGCCATCATTTCCTTCTCAAAAATATGATTTATCAAATTATTAATTTTGATTTGGAAACTCTAAAATGTAATGGGTCATCCTTCTTGCATGAGTACTACTACCATGCCATACTCCAAAGCATCACATTTCACAATAAATGTTTTAAATAAATTTAGAGTAGATAGAACTGGGTTGGTGCTTATGGACTCTTTCAACTTATGAGATGCTTGGGTGGTTATCTTATTCTAATAGTAGGATTCCTTCTTTAGTAATGTTGTGAGTGGTGTTTTTATACTATCATATGTTTTTTACAAAATGATGATAGTAACCTTTTATCCCCAGGATTTTTTGGATGTTTTTAAAGTTTTTATGCACTTTCCATTCTATCATAGTCTTGATCTTGTGAGGATCCAACTTCATGGCTTCATTTGAAACAATGAAAATATTCAACCTTCTTGACTCAAAAATTGAATTTGGAAGGATTTTCATAATGATGGTGTTCTTCAAGAATATCCAAAAATTGATTCACATGATGAAGGTGGTCCTCTCATTTTTTTGTATAATAAAATGTCATCAAAGAATACCAAGAGAAATTTCTATAGAAATGGCTGAAAAACAAAATTTATTATAATCTTAAATGTAGATGATTCATTAGTGAGGCCAAAATTGCATCACCATAAATTCATAATGGCCCTCATGGGTTTTGAAAGTTGTATTATGAATATCCTTATCTAATTTTAGTTTGATGATGCCCAGAATGAAGATTGAGTTTTGTAAAATAAATAACACCATATAATTCATCTATTAAATCATCAATTACATGATTAGAGAACTTATCTTTGATGGTGTACTTGTTGATTTTGTTGTAGTTAGAACACATTCTCTAAGTTCATACTTATTATGCACTAGGTATATGCAGGATAATGGGTGGCAAAAGAGAGGGATTAAAATTATATGTGTGTGTGTGTGTGTGTGTGTGTGTGTGTGTGTGTGTGTGTGTGTGTGTGTGTGTGTATGTATATGTATATATATATATGTATATGTATATGTATATGTATATATATGTATATGTATATATGTATATATATATATGTGTATATATATATATATATATGTATATGTATATATGTGTATATATGTGTATATATATGTGTATATATATATGTGTGTGTATATATGTGTATATATATGTGTGTATATAAATATGTGTATATACGTATATATATATATATATGTATGTATATGTATGTATGTATGTATATATATATGTATGTATGTATATATGTATATATATGTATGTATGTATGCATATATATATGTATGTATACACACACACATATATACATATATACATACATACATATATATATATACATATACATATACATATACATATACATATACATATACATATACATATACATATACATTTACATATACATATACATACATATACATATACATATACATATACACATACATATACATACATATACATATACATATACATATACATATACATATACATATATATATATATATATATATATATGTATATGTGTATATATATGTATATATATATATATGTATATATGTATATATATGTATGTATGTATATATATATATATATTCTGAAAATAAAAATAGTTAAATTTGGAGAGAATTTTAGAGACACTTGCACAAAGAATTTAATAATAATGTAAGAATATGAATTATGTAAATATTAATGTAATTTATAAATATATAATATTTTCAATACCTATATGATAAATGATCTGGAGGATTCTTTGAGTCTCTATTTTCATCGTTTAAAGGCCAGATACAGAGACCATAGCTAGTGGAGCCTACTTTTATGATAGAGGGAGACTTTGCCACCATGTATGGTATTTGTGTTTTATTAATTCCATAATTACACTATTTTTAACATACAATTATTTTCATGCTTCTTGTTGTGATGTGGCAGGATGAGGAGCAATTAGAGAAGACCACATGGTGGGTCCTTAGGCCACCACGTGGCTTGCCACCAAATCCTTATTATTTCTCCAAGCCACAATGCAACCTAACTCGCCTAACACCCCAACTTGTGCATCCCAACTCTCTTGGCACCCCAACTCCCTTGACAACCCAACTTGCTTGGCACCCCAACTTGCCTAGCACCCTAACTCGCTTGGCACCCCAACTCATCTAACACCCTAATTCAACCCAAATCATCATGAGTCCAACTTAGCTTGATAGCATTTTAAGTTCAATGTTGAGATATTATATAATCAAGCTCAAAATGCTCATGTAAAAAGACATTTAATATGTGGCTGAAGCCATGAGGCCTTTACTGAAACAAAAGCCTATTTAAAGGCTTATTAATATTTTTATCTCACAAATATGGGAAATAATTTTTATTTAGTAAATGGTTTTTTGAGATTAGAATTGAGGATCTAGAATCATTTACCTGAAGATGGGATGTTGTTTTGGACATGTTATTTGAGAGGATTAAGCCACAGTGGAAGAAGAAAGAAGGTGGTGGTGAGATCATGTGGTCACAATGGCCTATTTGGTACCATGAGCATCGAGAGGCTCAAGAATGTCAGGATGATCGATAGTGTACCTAAGATGAAGTGTCTTGATATGAATATGGGGAAGATGTGATTATGATTCTTCTCTAGGAGGTTGTACCTAGTATTATATTTATCGACATGGAGGTTGTTGAAATTGATGGTGTTCCTCAAATACGATCCACCTTTGGGGTAATGATGATTTTTGGGAGCACACCATTCTATTCACATCGACCATCATGGGTAAGGTTTTAGCCAGGCTCAATGTCAATATTTTTAACACGTTCGCTATCCAGGACTTGATCTATTTATTATAACCCTTCACTAAATTTCATGGGTATCTACAATCCCATCATGGCATTGGGGGTGTAAAAGCTTACAACATTTAGGCAAAGGTCATCATATAACTATCCAATTGCAAGATATTTGATATATATGCCATGAAAGGTAGATGTGAGATCACCATATAAATAAGGATATTGAAGCTATGTATATGGATCACATGTTTCTAGGAGGAGAAAGCCCTTCGCCTTATGCACAATGAGACTAAAGTTTGTTTTGAAGATTCTTCCATTTTTAGCTTCATCAATTAGACATGGCACATAGTGTGAGAATATCTTCACTTATTATGGAGATATAATGGTGACCTATGTATATATGTAGGGCTTTTAAAGGCTGAGTAGTGTAATGAATTTAGGATAAAATAATTTGATAAAAAGGAGAACTAAGATTTGTTTTATAAGCTAATGGTATCGATTTGACTTGACTATGCATTATAGAGATGTAGTAAACTAAATTCTTGTGTTACTATTTTATATTAAGAAATAATATTATAGTCTCAAATAGGGTGAAGTGGTTTTCATTTTCATAGATAAAAGCATTTAACACTTAGACCTGAGCCGTATTGGTGAGTATCTGGTAACTTATTTGTGCATACATATGTTATTTTGCACAGTCTTGAATGGGATCTATTTTTATTCTATTTTAAATTATGGGAAGATAGTTAATGATATATATATATATATATATATATATATATATATATATATATATATATCCCACTATCCAAGGGAAAATGTAATATTTTCCTTACAGGTTATTTAAAAACATTAGAGACCCATGAGAGATAAAGAAAGTATGTATTGGCTCTATATTGATACAGAGACCTATAACTAATTTATTATATTGCCTTTATTTGTTTTAAGGCATGTGGTCTTAGAGGGATGTATATAGGTTCATGGTTATTAGTGGAGTTATAGATATATGGGAAGGCAAAACACTTATATTCATCATTATGCCCTTAAGATTTTTATAGATAATCTTTATCGATAAAGTTACCCAAATACATAGAGAGGAAATATAAATGCTGCTGATGAAGAAGGGTGTTCATTGATTGGTTTAGAGTTCCACTGTCAGGTTTTAGCATTGATATAATTTTATAAATTCATATTTTGATGTAAGTTTTTAAATGGATATTTACATCTTTGAAATGGATTAGATTGTAGTTAAGTGATCTCGAAGATGTATCCCAATTACGGGTGAAATCTATTATCACTTCTAGTGTCACTTTTTTTTGTGTGTTTATTTGTGTGTTTTGTTTTAATTCAGTTGCAAATGAATTGATAGAATATGATAAATAAATATGTGAAATTGAAAATGACACAAATCAAAGAGTTTAAAATATAGGAATTGAATTTACAGAGTTGGAAAATTACTTTAAATCATTCCTATATTTTTTCTTTTGATTCTATTTATTTAGGAATTGAGAATTTAGTATCTATTTACAAAAAACTATTTAATCTAGTCTACAGATCAAATTTGGTATCAGATCAAGTGATTGCAGGAGCTTGCTTCAGTTTTGATATATTTCCTATTTAATTTGACCATGTAGGGAGTCTAGTGTGAACAGAAATTGGAAGGTGTTCCAATTTTTTGGAAGAAGATAAGCTTTTGATACCCAAGATTCTAGAACCACTAGCCCTACAAGATTGACACATGAATAATAACACATTGTCACTTGAGGTGTGATATGGTATTGTGAAAGGAAAAACCTTTCTTCCTTGGAAAGCATTTAGATAAAGTGCAAGGCACTTTCAATGATGCACATATGAGAGGAAATAGTTGTCATTCGATTATCAGTCTTACACAGAGGGTGGATTAAGGTATGGTTATTATTTGATTTCATATTGGTATTGACACAATATTTTGGTTTAGTTAGCTAGTTGTGCATCCTTATTATTTTGTATTATTAACTATATTATGTATGCCTATGTCCTTAATTATAGGAATAAGTGAAAATACTAGTTCCATGGTAAGATATGGAAGTGGCAAAAGGGTGATGTTCAGTATTGTACAGGTTTTTGTACTTTGGGTTTTGAGTTTTTAAATCGTTTATAGATTGGTATGTCTCATAGATTTGTTAAGGGTTACAAGATGTAAATGAGAAGCTTTATAAGATACCAATAATATACTAGCCATTACTCAATAGGTGTATGCCATATTTCTCAAAGAGGTATGAGTTGTTTTTAGTGTAACTATGTAACACAAGTTTTGGGTTTGAATCCTTGACGTAAGGATAACCTTTATGTGGGTTACTTTGTAAGTAAAACATTCATTTATATAGAATTATTTTTAAATCCTTTTGAAACTATAACATGGATCATCTAACTTTTTGAGATAGAGTTGAAAAGATGAGACCACTTACTATTCAGTTATGGAAACCATTAAGAGGGAACATCCTTTATTGGTTAATGGCTTATTTGAATAGTTAATAAAGCATAACTATAGAACAAAATAGTATGCATAGTTATGACTTCTAACACTATTGTAGAGAAATTCTTGCTTATTGAATCTGGGAAGGAAATTTTGATAAGTAGTGTTTGGAAGGGTTTATATTTTCTATCTCCTTTTGCAGTTTTTCATTGTAATAGACTTATTAGGGAAACTAACTTAGTTGGATAAATTTTGGAGGTATGAATCAAGGAGCAGTTAGATGGTGAAGGAAACCTTGAGATAGGTTTAAAATACTTGGTTTATTCTCACTTTTAAATGATATTTTATTACAGTTACTTGCAGATTTGTGAGTTTGTAAAGAAGCTCTTATTATGGAAACCCTCCAAGATAACATTGGAGTTTGATAGGTATAGGGAAAAATTTGAGGGTCACAAATTACTTTTAATGTTTTTAGCTTCCTTAATTACTCTTAGGTAATATGTATTGTGCATTAGTCACCTTAGGATAGATAAAATCTATTGCACATTTTTATAATTGACATTATATATGTCTAAGTACCACAATAATATGGGCAATGTTTATATTACAAACTATCTATACACATATGTATGTTTCTTAGTCACATTATGTAGGTGTAATTTCAAAATGCTGATAGATGGGAAACATTTGTAAAATGTAAGTATACATATGTTTAACTTATTTATACATCCTTGGGTCTATATAGCACAATGATTTCCTTTGTGTAATAAAAAGGAGAATACCTTAACCTTCATGCAGTGCAGGGGTTGAGAGAAGCCTCTAGAGAGTATGACTTTTGGGTAACAGGTCATTTGGAAAAATGGATACATAGTTTATTTTTAATATTTATATATAGGTTATGATTGTAGTTGGATAGCTAACTTTTTGGTAGAGTTATGTTTGTTGGTGTGATGCAAAAATCCATGTAATAGGTTCAATTGGATTTTTGGAACTTTTGAGGATAAAATCCTCTTTGTGGGGAGGTTTGATCTGGAGGATTCTTTAAGTCTCTATTTTTATCAGTAAAATGTCAGCTACAGAGACCATAGCTAGTGGAGACCACTTTTATGATAGAGGGGGAATCTACCATCATATATGGTAATAATGTTTTATCAATTCCATAATTACACTATTTTTACCATATAATTATTTTTGTACTTTCAGTTATGATGTGACAAGATAAGGAGAAATTGGAGAGGCCGAATTGGTGGGTCCATGGTGGCCTACCACCAAATCCTTAATATTTATCCAAACCATAATGAAAACCAACTCACTTGGCACCCCAACTCATCATGCAACCCAACTTGATTGACACCCCAACTCACCTGGCACCCCAACTCACCTTGCACCCCAACTTGCTTGGCACCCCAACTCAACCTAAATCACCATGAGTCCAACTCAACTTGATATCATTCCAAAATCAATGTCAAGACATTCTACAATTAATCTTAAGATACTACTACAAAAGGCCATTTAATATGTCGCTGAAGCCACGAGGCCTTTATTGAAACAAAAGCCTATTTAAAGGCTTATTAATATCTTTATCTTGTGAATGTGGGAAATAATTTTTATTTAGTAAATGGTTTTTTGAGATTAGAATTGAGGAGCTATAACCATTTACTTGGAGATGGAAATTTGTTTTAGAGATGTCAATTAAAGGGCTTAAGCCATGATGGAAGAAGAGAGAAGGTGGTGGTGAGCTCCTATGGCCATAATGGCTCATTTGGTGCCATGGGTGTCAAGAGGCTCAAGAGCATTGGGATGATTGATAATGTACCTAAGATGAAGTGTCTTGATATGAATATGGGGAAGATGTGATTATGAGTCTTCCCTAGGAGGTTGCACCTATTATTATAGTTATCAACATGGAGGTTACTAAAATTGATGGTGTTCCTCAAATGGGATCCACCTTCAGAGCAATGATGTTTTTTAGGAGCATGCCATTATGTTCATGTTGACCATCATGAGTAAGGTTTTGGTCAGGATCAATGTCAAGTTTTTCAACACTATGGCTGTCAAGGACTTGATCTACTTATTAAAACCCTTCACTGAATTTCATGGGTATATACGATCCCATCATGGTGTTGGGGGTATGAAGGCTTATAAAATTTAGGTGAAGGTCATCATCAACCATCCAATTATAGGATATTTGATACATAGGATATGATGGGTAGATGTGAGATCATTGTATAAATAACGCTGCTAAAGTTATGTATATGGATCACATGTTTCTAGGAGGAGAAATTCATTCACCTTATGCATAATGATACCTAAGTCTGTTTTGAAGATTATTCCATTTTTGGCTTCATTGATTAGACATGGCACATAGTGTGAGCATATCTTCACTTATTACTGAGATATAATGGTGAGCCATGTATATATGTAGGGATTTTAAAGGCTGAGTAGTATATTAAATTTGGGATAAAAGAGTTTGATAAAAAGGAGAACCGAGCTCTATTTTATAAGATGATGGTATCAATTTGACTCAACTGTGTATTATAGAGATGTAGTATACTAAATTCTTATGCTAATATTTTGTATTAAGGAAAAATATGATAGTCTCAGATAGGGTGAAGTGGTTTTCATTTTCATAGATAAAAGCCTTTAACACTTAGACTTGAACCGTATTGGTGAGTATCTGGTAACTTCTTTGTGCATACATATTTTATTTTGCATAATCTTGAATGGGATCTATTTATCTTCTATTTTAAATTAAGGGAAGATATTTAATGATCATATATATATATATATATACATACATACATACATACATACATACATACATACATACATACATACATATATATGTATACATGTATACATGTATATATGTATATATGTATACATGTATACATATATATATATATATACATATATACATGTATATATATACATGTGTGTGTATATATATATATATGTATATATATATATATACATGTATGTATATATATATATATATATACATATACATACATGTGTATATATATATATATACATACATACATATACATACATGTATATATATATATACATACATGTATATATATATAAATATACATACATATATATATATACATATAGGTATATATACATACATGTATATATATACATACATGTGTATATATATACATACATGTGTGTATATATATATATATATACATACATGTGTATATATATACATACATGTATATATATATTATATATATACATACATGTATATATATATTATATATATACATACATGTATATATATACATACATACATGTATGTATATATACATATACATGTATGTATATATATATATACATACATATATACATATATATACACACACATGTATATACACATGGATATATATATATACACACATGTATATATATACACACATGTATATATATACACACATGTATATATATATACATGTATATATATACATGTGTGTATATATATACATGTGTGTATATATATACATGTGTGTATATATATACATGTGTGTATATATATACATGTATATATATACACACATGTATATATATACACATGTATATATATATGTATATATATGTATGTATATATATACATGTATATATATACATATATACATACACACATACATATATATACACACACATGTATATATATACATGTATATATATACACATGTATATATATGCACATGTATATATATGTATATATACACACACACACACACACATATATATACATGTATATATATATACATATATGTGTATATATATATACATGTGTATATATATACACATGTATATATATATATATATATATATATACATGTATACATGTGTATATATATACACATGTATATATATACACATACATGTATATATATACATGTATATGTATATATGTATGTATATATATATACACACATATATGTGTATATATATATATACATATATATATATATATACATATATATATATATATATATACATGTATGTATATATGCGTGTGTGTGTGTGTGTGTACACACATGTATATATATATATATATATATATATATATATATCCCACTATCCAAGGGTAAATGTAATATTTTACTTATGGGTTATTTAAAAACATCAGAGACCATGATAGATAAGGAAAATATGTATTAGTTCTATATTGATATAGAGACTTATAACTATTTTATTATATTTCCTCTATTTGTTTTAAGGCATGTGGTCCTAGAGGGATGTATACAGTTTCAAGGTTATTAGTAGAGTTGTAGATCTATGGGAAGGTAGAACACTCCTATTCATCATTATGCCTTTAAGAGTTTTACAGATACTCTTTATGGAGAAAGTTTGTTGAATACATAAAGAGGAAATATAAATGTTGTTGATGAATAAGGATGTTCACTGATTGGTTCAGAGTTCCACTGGTAGGTTTCAACGTTGCTATAATTTTCTAAATCCATATTTTGATGTAAAATTTTAAATGGATATTTACATCTTTGAAATGGATCAGATTGCAGTGAAGTGATCCTGGAGACGTAGCCTAATTATGGGTAAACTCTGTTATCACTTTTTTCATTTATTTATGTGTTTTGTTTTAATTTAGTTGCAAATGGATTGATATAATATTATAAATAAATATGGGAAATTAAAAATGACACAAATCAGAGAGTTTAGAATACAAAAAATGAATTTACAGAGTTGGCAGATTACTTTAATTCATTCCTAGATTTTTGCTTTCGATTTCATTTATTTAAGAATTGAGAATTTAGTATCCGTTTACAAAAAAATCTATTTTATCTAGTTTACAGATCAATAAAAGTTTGTGAAATTGATAAAATAATGAAAATGACATGATACTTTTTTGTGAAAACATAAGGAGACTACATGTGTATAGACATAATTTTTGAGTAAATGAATGATTTTTCTATGAAGTTTCATCTATGGATAGAGGAAATGTCAAATATTGTTGATAATATTTTTATTAATTTTTAAATTTATATATGTTTTTAAATAATTATACAAGTCAAGACAACTAAAAAGTTGAATCTTCAAGTATATGAACATAATTTTTCAACCTTATCTTCATGAAATTTTTTATTCCAAAACATAATTAACAATGTGTATATTATTGAGATATAAGTTTTATGAAATTTAGACTAACGTCAAAAAATTATCAAGAGATTTGTAACAATATATGTATAGACCATAATGAGGTATGTTATGAACAAATTAAGTAATAATTTAAAATAAGAGTTTAACATAAAAAAATGATATATTCAATAACTATGATCTCCCCTCAACAAATCCCCTACCCACTCACACACACACATAATGAAATCTATCTGATTATATGTATTGGTGAAGATGGAAAAAATAGATAAATTTCTTATAAGTCTTGTGAGTTGATCCATGATAAGTTTTAGGCTAGGTTTGGATCCTCGCTCCCTCACCACCTCCATCCAAGCCTAAATCCAAACTAGTTTTGGAAGAAAACTTAAAAATTCAAAATAAAAGTTGTTAGAAAGAGCATACCCCTTTTTAAGACTATAAATCTTTGTAAAAATAAATTTTCATTTGAAACTAATTCCAAACAGGGTGTGCATGCTTTTAAAAAGGGCTCATGCCCTTTACAATCCATAAATTTTACTCATTCATTTTGTATTTTATTAAATTGGAAGTAGTTTTTATTGTTGACAATAAATTCTTCATTTACTTTGTCTCAATTACTAATTCGATTTTTATTTTACTTAGAATTATTTTCATAAATATAAATCATGGGTCTAGGTAGTCACCGCAAAATTCCAATTAAGGATATAAAAATTAGGAAATTGAAGTCTAGAGAGAAAAATAAATAAAAATACAAGCAAATAAGAGAGCATCATATGAGCTTCTAGACAAGATGAAGGTACTTCCTCCACACCATGTAATATTTCAAATGAAAATAACATGCCCCATTCCATTGAATTTAATTTACAGACATCTTAAAATGAGATAAAATAACTTAATCCATCCTTATTGAATGATGAAATTCAAAATTTAGAACATGTAACAATTGAATTTATATTGAGTGATGAAACACATGGATAGACACAATATAATGAAACATCCATCCATAATAATTATTTTTAGCATGATAATAATGAACATCATGTAATGAACCAAATTCATCTATATCTTAATGAAGATGATTTTATTTTGATTGTAGATTCTAATGTTAACTAACACTCGAATATTCATTCTAAGGTT
The DNA here is from genome assembly GCA_037957365.1 of Torreya grandis. Lineage (NCBI taxonomy): Eukaryota > Viridiplantae > Streptophyta > Pinopsida > Cupressales > Taxaceae > Torreya > Torreya grandis. Next base: position 383,912 of record JARHVA010008227.1, read on the forward strand.
GAAGTGATAACACTATTCATTTTAATAAAAAAATGTAGCTTATGGATCCACACCTCCAAGGATAATGTGAGGAACACCAAAGTACTTGATTGAATTATAAGAGAAAATATTAGAGCCTATGAAAGGTAAAATGTCAACAAGAACAACTCAACATCATGCTCAATGTGTATGAGACTATGCGTTTGAGAATAAAATTCATAAAAAAATGATGAAAATGTAAAAAATGTGCCTTGTTATTCATAATTCAAGGGTAAGAGAAAGAAATACAAAGGGAATAAATAATGTAATAGTAAATAATCTATTTAATGAATTTAATGCAATAAATAATAGAAATAAAAAAAATATAGTAATGTGGTAAGGGAGTAATAAGAAAATCTATAGTAAGTCAACATCTAGACCTCATTTTATTAGTCAAACAAGTACAAATCTAAAAATGAATAGAAAAACTTTAATAAATCATATCAAAAGAAAAACAAGACTCAATGACCCTTTACTCACATATTTTTGGGCATTTAGTCCTATACTCCCATGAAAATACAAGGTATTTATTGAAGGAATAAAACATTTGTTTGATATTTTTTGCATGAAAACACAAGGGTCTCATCTAATGTAAAATATTTTTTCAAAATAATAAAAGGTTAAAAAAACTATGAGCCACATAAAAAACATTTATTGGACATGACACAAACATAATTTTATAAAAAAATTATTAAAAAATTTAATGAGAATTTGATAATTAGCCAAAGCTCATTTGAAATGTTCAAGTCTTTCTATGTTAAAATCAACCAAGCATGCACCACATGTTATTATAGGATCCACGTTAAAATTTATATGAATTTATATGTTATTTTTTCATATAAATTTTAATTTACATACGGATGAGATTATGCATGAATGTATGATGTCTTCTCCACCTAAAACATCAAGAGGGTTAATCCCAAGTCTTTTATGTCAAAGACCTAAGGGAATGATTTTTTTCTAAAGAATATTTAGATGGAATATATAACCCTTGTGATGGTTTATCACATTTGACTAACTATATATATGAATAAATTTTTCATGAATTTTTTAGAATAGGTTTTTATTTTTTCCTATATTTATTTATTATGGGATTTTCCCACTAACTTGGAGTTTTCTTACTTTCATGAAGAAGCTTGCTTATATGTGTAGGTTGTCTGGGTGACTAGGAAGTACTTCCTTTAATTGGTTATTCCAGGTATGGGAGTTACTCTTCTATTCTTAGCTCTGTTGACTACCTTTTGTGGAAGGTTGAGATGTCTATTCTAGAGGTCAGTTAACCACCTTTTGTGGAGGGGTTACTTGCTTACTCTCCTATATGTACTCATCTTATTTGAGATCTTTTCACTTAATGAAAGATTAGGTTTTTCTCCACTTATTTTTTTGAAATATTTTCTTTGACTGATTTCATTTTGATTCAACAACATTGAGGTGAGAAAAAGATTAATCTCATGTGATCTCAACCTTTGCATTTGTATTATCTAGACCTGGAGAAATATTTGATATGGTATCAAAGCATATCTAGTAAATTATTGTCTAGTTATTTCTCTATTAGCTTAATCCTTTAAATCTCAGCTTTTATTGCATTTAAATTTTTAACTATTTAAGCTTGATCTAAGTATCTTTTCTTCTTGCTTGGACTATATGGGCTTGTTGTGTGGGATATGGTTTTATCTTGGCTCAATTCTTGTGTGACTATGTAGGCACCTTACTTTCCACATCACATATTCATTGAAGAGGAAACATTGCTTCCATCACACCACTGTGTTTTTGGGTATGATGAGTTAATGCAAAGAATTTTCTTGTGTGTTCATTTCATAGTTCAACCTATCTATTATCCAAGGTCAAACTTTGATCACGAGTGAAATGGATTTCAAAAATATATTGTTTAACTATGTTTAGGAAAGCATGTGACCTATCATTGCAATCTAGTTGGAACTTATCAGACCTTCATACTAATTAGTTACACTAACTTTTGTTGGTTCTGGTGGCTCAACTTCCACTTATTGTATGTCTTACTAACATGTACACTTTTCTTGGATCTCATAATCACCCAACATGCTTGTAAAAACTATAAGAGGTGCCTCAATCTTTCTGAGTTCATTCCTTTTATGTGGCTTGATCACAACCCACTTATGGTCATCACTTCCTCAAATTGCTTCACAACCTCCACATTAGTAATAAGACCACATTCAAGCTAGTTCAGCCTCCCTCCAAGCACCTTCTAAATGGTATTTTTCTTAAACCATTCTTCTTTGTTCAAAACCTATCTTTTTGTGATTTATGGTTTTACAAGACCACTGCTCCATAATTTATGGTATTACATATTTTTAAGGTGGTTTCATTTCTTTAATGAGTGGGAATGTTTTATTTTAAATCAACTTTTGTATTACTTTATTTAAGTCCTTTGACTTTTAATTACAAGTTAAAAAATGGGGGTGATAAAGGTGAGAGGGAGGTTAAGTATTAAGGAGGGTCCATTTAAGGGGAGTTTCTATTGATTTTCATTAAAAAATTAATATAATGTTTGGTGAATATTATCAGAAGGGCCATTACATTTTTTATTTATTATTTATTTGTATTAAAACAATATTATATAATAAGAATTATAATCAAAATATGGGAAAAGTTATTTTTGAGAAATTCTTCATTTCCTCACTAGTTGAAGACTGGAGGGTGAGGTCTAGTTTGGTAGGTGTCCAAACCCCTTTTCATTCAAATAAATACTTGTTTTTTCTCTTGATCAGATTGTACTTATTTATTTTGGATGCATTATTGTCTAAGCCTGATGTCTCCTTGTCTTGTAAATCACATCTTTTTGACATTTACACTAGTTGCTCTAGACACATTATCGATTGTGCCTATCATATTTTGAGTTTGCATTGTTTGTAACATTTAGGTGGATTCACAATTTTATAGTTCAAGGGATGTGTACTTATTTTGAGTTACTCTTTATTTTTTCTTTTACTTTTCTTTCTGTAACAACAACTTGCACTACTACTACAACTCAACTCTAAAATGGATTCAAGTTTAATCAACCCACTAACTCCCTTTAACTATCATGAATGGAAAATAAATATGGTAATTATTCTATAGAGTAAGTGTTTGTATAGGATAACCATGGGTGATGAAATCAAGAATCTAGCACAGATATAGACAAAGTTAAGTGGTATAACTGTAGTGATGAAACCTATGGGCTATTATATATTTATATAGAACTTGATCTCCTATTTCACTTAAAGCCTACCAAATCACTCAATGATGTAGGGACCATTATAATAAATCTATTGGGGATCAATATGTGATTATAGGTTATAAAATTGAGAATTAAATCATTAGCCAAAGTCCTAACAACTTTGACACTCTTTAAGGTTTCTTCACTAAGTTCAAGTCCTTGAGATTGTAGTTGAAAGAATGTGGGATAAAGAAATAAGATGACCAACTTATTATTTCTATACTCTCTAATTTAGGTCCTAACTATTCAATATTTGTATATACTTTCCATGCCACTAAAAGTGATTTGGGTGCTACATGGAAAATGCCTTCTTTAGATGTTTTCATTACTGACTTAACTAGGGAGAAATACAAATTGATCTAGATGGTCACATTGAAGTCCTCAAAACCTCAAGCCTTAATTATTAAGAATTGGAAAATAAAAACTTTAAATAAAGAGAAGAAGAAAAAGAACAAGGATCAATATAATAATAGAAAATCAATCTCTACCAAAACTAGTGCTAAAACCTCCTTTTTTAATGATAAACCTAAGAAGGAGAAGGTTGAGTATGACTATTGTAATAAAAATGGGCATGATGAAAAATAAGTGTGTGAAGAAATAAATAGACCACCTAACTCATCTCCTAGAGAAGAATAACATAAGTGTTCTCAAATATGCTAATAAGAATTCATCAACCCAAAATTCTACCAAGGCAAAGGGCAATGGGATATAGAATAATAAGGGAAAGGATCTTCTAGTAATTACAGCTCCAACATATTCATGGGTTATTAACTTAGGTGCTTCCCACCAAATGGGTTATTCTCAAGTTGAGTTTTCTTCTTTAGATCCTTATAGCATGTATTTTATCATTTTAGGTGATGAAACTTTAATAGAAGTTATAGGGAGAGGTTCCATTAAAATGGATGGAGGAAAATTGAATAATGTTCAAAGTATTCCATCACTTTCAACTAATCTCCTATTAGTGTACCAAATAACTCACAATAGTAAGGTCATGAGGGTAGATTTTTCACCAGATTCAATCATAATCAGAGACTTGCACAATGATTCTATAGCGATAGTGGGTAGGGCATATTACCAATCTAGGTTATATATCGTCTCACATTTTTCATTGGATTCTTCTCTAATTACATTGTTGACTCATTCAGATAGAGTTAGTAAACTTTGGCATGAACTATTTGGCCACTTTAACTATCACTACTTAGAATGACTCAAAAAAAATGACATGGTCACAAGATTTCCTCTAGTCCATTTATCTAAGGGTATTTGTGAGGGTTGTTCCCTTGAAAAACATACTTAAGATAAGTTCGACAAAGGCAAAGCTTGGATGGATTCACAAGCATTAGAGTTAGTACACATTGATGTATCTATCCTTTTTCCAATCTATCTTTTACAAGGGATAAGTTAATTATCACTTTCATTTATGATTTTCAAGATACACATGGGTTTACTTTCTTAGACAAAATTCTGAAATGTTTGAATATTTTCAAGACTTCAAGGCACTTATTGAGAAACAATCTGGGAAATCCATCAAGGTTATTCGAACCAAAAATGGAGGTGAATATGTCAATAATAGATTTGAGAAGTTTTTCACCACATAGAGGATTGAATTAGAGTGGACATTTACTTACAATCCTTCATATAATGGAGTTGTAGAATGCAAAAAAATCCTTGAAATATATGGCTATATGTATGATTCAATCTAAGTCCTTAGCACCTCAACTTTGGATCGAATCCATTAATTTTTCTTGTTATATTCAAAATAGGGTTCTTAAAAAATATTTTAAAGGCATAACTACGATTGAATATTTGCATAGAAGTAAACATACAGTTGGTCACTTTAGGGTTTTAGGATCCCATGCTATGATATGCATACCAAAGAAGAAATGCAAAGCTATAAAACCTTAGTCTAAGCCTTGCATCTTTATAGGTTATTTGTATGGTGTCAAGGGGTACCACCTTCTTCATCCAACCAAACATGACTTGTTCATAAAAATAAGTATTCAATTTTAGGAGAGTCCCAAAGACTCAACATTTGACATTTCTTATCCTTCATTAGATTCACTTAAACTTAATGATTTTTATTTTGACTTGGGTCATCTAAAGTAGGTTTTTGAGCTAGGGTCTTCTTATTATTCTACAAGTTGTGACAATGAAGGTAGTGACGGGGAGTCATCTACATTCACCTCTAGTTATGTTTTAAAAGATGAAGGATCAACAATTGAATCACCCATATCTAGTCCCTTTTGGGATAGGCAAACACTTTAGAATGTAAACACTTGGATAGGGGATCTAATAGATGATAAACACACCCAATCGAATTATCAAAGTAGTCCATATGCTTTATTTTATTTAGTTTTAGATCCATAGACATTCCAAGGGGTTTTAGGAAAACCTAAGTGGGATAGTTGTATGCAAAAATAATAATCTTACTTAATAAAAAATCATACTTGGGATTTGACTTCACTTCCCAAATCAAGGAATATGGTTCATTATAGGTGGATATATTAGACCATGTTTGTAGCATATGGATTTATTGATAATTACAAGACACAATTAGTCACCATTTTTTTCATATCTATCCATCACTGACTACTCAGATACCTTTGCACCTATTTCAAAGAAGAATTTGATTTGACTCGCACTACCTATAGCCTCAACACATGGTTGGGATACACACCAGATAGATGTGAAGAGTGATTTTATTCAATGGTACCTTGAGGAGTATATGTACATATAGTATCTACCTAGGTTTGTTTAGGATTCATCCTTAGTTTATAGACTTAGGAAATCCATCTATAAACTTAAACAAGTCCCTCAATCTTGGTACACCAAGATGGATTACTTCCTACTTGCTTCAAGTTTTACCAGGTGTCATTCAAGCCTCAATGTATAATTTTTATAATAAGATGATTATTTATTGATACTCATCATTTACATTGATGATATTTTTATCACCAAGAGTTCCTCATCTATTGCATAAATCAAGATAGATCTATAGCATATATTTAACATGACAAACTTGAGTCTTCTACATTAGTTTCTTAACATCAATATTTCATAGTCTGATTCAAGTATTTCATTTACATGGCCAAAGTATGCTCTCAATATTTTTGATCAATTTCACATGGATGATTATAATCCATATCTGACTCCCTTCTTATTAGGAATCAAGCTTGAGGCTAATTTCTATACACTTTTGGTTGAATCTACTTGGTATCGATAACTTGTTGGTAGTCTCAATTATCTGACTCATCCCATGACCAATATTTCATATTTAGTAGGTATTATTTCATGATTCATGTAGGAGACCAATGAGCTACATTGGAAATCAACTAAGAGGATACTCCACTACATTCTGGCTCTTATAGATTTGATATTTAGTATATATTTGTCACAAAGGTTTTATTAGCTAGTTTTTTATATTTAGATTGGGTTGGTGATATTCGTAATCATAATTCCACTTTAGGTTAAATTTTTTATTTGGGTTTTATTCCTACCAATTGGTATAACAAGAATCAAAATGTCATTGTTATATCATCCACAGAGGTAGAGTACATGGGAGTTGTTAGTTCAACTACTAAGGTTATTTGGATTCAAGCGATTCCATCCAAGTTTAACATTCCTTTCAAGAATCTTACCATCATTTATTATGACAACCAAAGTACTATACATATATGCAAGACTCTAGTTTAGCACCAATAGACCAAACATATTAAGATTCACATGCATTTTATTTGGTAACTTATTTGTGATTAAGCCATTGACTTGAGATTTTACCAGTCTTTAGAGTAGGTTGTAAATATTTTTACCATACACTTCATTGAGAATAAGTTAATTCATCTACGATCTATTCTTTGGGTATAATATACATAAATAACAACATCATCTTTAGTGGGTCTTCTATCCTCTTCACTTCTTCTATGTCTCTCTTTTGGTGGGGATCTTTTCCAATGGGTTTTCTCCTTTTCTCTACTTTATGAGAGATATATTTGTACATGGGTACATCATCAGGCCTAGTTTCCAGGACCTATTTTTTAAGACTACCCACTAAGTTATGCTTATGATAAGGGTTTTAAAGTAAGGTTTTATTTTTTCCCATATTTATTTTTTACAAGATGTTTTCCCCTCACTTGGAGTTTTCCTAATTTCATTGAGAAGCTTGCTTATGTGTGCAGGTTGACTAGGTGACTAGAAAGTAACTCCATTGATCAATTATTTTGGGTATGGGAGTTATTCCTCTATTCTTGGTCTTATTGACCACCTTTTATGGAGGAGTTATTTATTCTGGGTGTTTGTTGACCACCTTTTATAGAGAAATTACTTTCTTAGGGTTTTATTTTTTCCTATATTTATTTATTATGAGATTTTTTCCTTCACTTGGAGTTTTCCTAATTTCATTGAGAAGCTTACTTATGTGTGAAGGTTGACCAGGTGACTAGAAAGTAACTCCATGGACCAAATATTTTAGGTATGGGAGTTACTCCTTTGTTTTTGGTCCTACTGACCACCTTTTGTGGAGGAAATACTTATTTATTTTTGGTGTTTTTTGACCAGCTTTTATGGAGGAGTTACTTGCTTACTCTCCTATATGCACTCATATCATTTAAGAGATTTTCACTTAATGAAAGATAGGGGATTTCTCCACTTGTTTCTTGTAATATAATCTTTGAGTAATTTTATTTTTATTCAACAACATTGTAATGTGCACAAGCTTTATATCGTGTGATCTTGACCTTTTCATTCATGTTATCTAAACCTAACGAAATCACCAATATAATTCAAAAAGAAACTAGTTGATTTTAAGAAGTACAATTCTATAAAGTATGCAAAAAAGATGAAAAAGAGTCATAAAGATGTGAGTCAGTTATGGCCCAAGTATCTATATCTGATTTCATGTTTGAATTCAATAAAAATATTACCTAACAATATGCTAGAGGCACACACCAAGGAAAATAGTTAGATAATCAATTCAAGTTTTATAAGGAGAATTTCCTAATTGGGACTATTGTTTCACTTATGGAATTTAATAAAAACTACACACTAAAACCATAGAATAAGGTTTAATCTTAGTACTATAATTCAAGTCAATTTGAAATTTTAATGCATATTACATTCAAACATGCACTCAATAGGATAGAGTAGAATACAAATATTTTGAGGGAGTACCAATTTTATAAGAATGATGATAAATCACATTATCTATAGTTTGTATAATATTTTTTGAGATATTTTAAATAAATCTGAATACAAGAGAATTCATGTTCAATACACATTGTATTTGGTTAGATAATTACATAAGTTGGTTCAATAATTATCAAATATTTTACTGGTTAAGTAGGAAGGATGCATAAGAAGAATATGGTTCAAAATGTTTAGAGTTTATTTGAGGTTGGGCATGGAAAAGGGGAACATGATGGTGTAGGTGCATGTGTAAAAATATCCCTTAAAAAAGAGCAAGGAAAACATAACGATGGTGATGATTTGATCGATACTAAAAGTATTATGATTTGGTGTAATGAAAAATTTCTCATAGATCAAATAAATATTATCATTCAAAAATATTTTTTTATTAATGGAGGAAGAAAATAAGGTAATGTACAAATATTTAAGTATAGTACCTGGATCAAGTGATTTACACTCAATCTAAAGTTCAAATTATAGTTCATGGACTATTTATACTAGGGCTATGGCATGATTTTATTCAGGATCTATATAATTTAATTGGAACGAATGCGAGTTAATATAATGGGTTAACAAATGGTTTGTAGTACCCTCACACATATGGAGACTAGTGATTAATTCCAACCACTAGGGGACCATGAAATGGCCTCAACAAATGATTTTGAAAACACATCTCAGATCTTGTGCAACTAGGTACAATTTATTTATAATTTAAATGTAGGCTCATATTTCACTTTTTTCCTAGATGTCCTAAAAAATTGATTATAATTTAAATACATGACAAGTTTTCAAATTTCACTTGAGGACAATGATAAGGGAACAAACTAATACTTGTCTTGTTGTGTAGAGGCAAAAAAATTAACCATAACTATCATAGATGGAGAAGACATGGTTTATCTCTCTATATCTATGATGGTTGTAGGAACCTATCTTTGTAGATACTTTCATATGAAATTAAATCAATGGTTATTTGAGGAATTTAAAATGAATAGGGTGATTATTTATTATTCAAATTTGGTTATCACTACAAATATTTAAATGATCAAATTCCATGGAAAGCCTCACAACATAATTTAGTGGAAAGTTCATGAATCCAATCATGAAGCAATTATTCAAACACTTAAAAATAGAGCTAATCTAGAAGGCACATTAGATTGATTTGGTAAAATTAATATTCAATGAAACTTACATTTTAATTAATAAAGTTAACTTACTAGATTTAGTGTATTTTAATTTATAATTTTTTTAATTATATGTTTATTTCTATTTAAAATAATTACTAAAATGATTAATATAGGTTAATGGTACTAGATGAGCTTCACCCTTCACATGGTTATTGCCATGAATAGATAATATTATTTTCTTGAAACAAAAAGAATCATAAAAAATAATTCATTTTGAGTAGTTAATTTTCTACCTCATCACCAATGGCTGAGAATCCTATTGGGGGTGCTTAGAGGACTCATCCATATAACTATAGGATCTGATGGTTCATCTCTACCACTCACAAGTGCAAGTTAGTTATATTTTCCCACTATTTATCCTTAATTATGAGTGATATATAATCCTCTTGGGGGTATTAATAATAATTTCCCATGCAACTTTAGGATTTTATAGTTCATCTATACCTCTCACAATTATCTTGAAACACATGTAAAGTTGTTCCATTTTCCTACTTAGGGACAAAAATATTCTCTTAAGGCATGAATATTACCACTTAAAAATTTAAAATCTATTAGGTGACAAAGCATATATTAAGGTCATTATTGTATTTATACACCTATTCAAACATGTCCATGAAGATGGTTCATCAATTGGGCTAGCGAGTCAAAACATATACATCCTATAATCCAAATTTTTGTCCCTAAAATGAGATATTATTGTGACATAAAACATGTCACCGTGTCTCCATAATAATGAGTGGTAATTATTCCTTCTAGGGATGATTATAAGACTCACTCATGTAATTTTAGGAGATGATGGTTTATCTCTACCACTCACAGTTCTCTTGAAACACATACACAAAGTTTGTTCTATTTTACCACCTAGGGATGAGAATATTCTCTTAAAGGATGTGTCTGAATGCTTAAAATTTTAAAATCCATGAAACAAAAATGCATATATGAAGGTAATTCCTGCATTTGTACATCTATCTAGATGTACTTGTGAAGATGTTTCATTGATTACGATAGCGAGTCAAAAGATAGGTGTACCACTGACCAAGTCTTGGTTTCATAAAATAAGATTTGGATATGATAGAAAATATGTCACCATTTTTACCTCATCTTGTGTGGCAAAAAATAATTTAGGGGGTGATTATATTATTTTCATATGTAACTATAGGATATGACAATTTTTATATACCCCTCATGGTTTTCATACAATGCCCACTCAATGTTCATGATGTTTTCCATATTAGGGTTGGAAATATTCTCTTAAGGGATGCATCTAGCCACCTAAAATTTTAAAATCTAGGAGTAAATTAAGAATAGACAAAGGTCATTCATGTGCTTATACACCCATCTAGATGTTTTTGTGAAGACAATTCATCGATTAGGATATCAAGTCAAATAATACATATCTTCATAGCCAAATTTTATTCTATAAAAAGAGATTTAGATACAATATAAAACATATCACCATGTCTCTATCATCATGAGTGGTAAATAATCCTCGTAGGGATGATAATCAAAATTGCTCATGAAATTGTAGGATATATTGGTTTATCTATAACACTCACAATTCCTGAAACACATGCATAAATTTTGTTTTCTTTCCCCACTTAGGGATGAGAATATTCTATTAAATGATGTATTCAACTGCTTATAAATTTAAATTCTAGGAGGGATCATGGATGGTGGTCATTCCTATGTTTATATTTCTATCTATATTTTCCAATGAAGATGGTTCATCGATTGGGGTAGTGATTTAAAATATGCACATCCTACAAACCAACTTTTTATCCCTAAAGTGAAATTTGGCTATAATAGAAAACATGATACCACTCCCTCATATAAAATGGAATATAATCCTCTAGGGGGTTCTTAGATGAATTTTTCATGTAACTTTAGGTTCTAATGGTTTGTCTCTACCCATCAAGACTCTCATGCAATTCCCACCCAAAGTTCATGATGTTTTCCCCCTTAGGGATGAGAATATTATGTTAATGGATGTGTCTGAATGCCTAAATTTTTTTAATTATAGGCATGTATTATTATATAAAAAGGCTATTAAAATGTTTATACAACATTTATAATACATCCACAGAGATAATTCATTGATTGGGATAGAGATCCAGGAGATACATGACTTAATAACCAAAATTTTATCCCTAAAAAAGATTTAAATATGAAATTAAATGTGCCACCATTTATCCCTCATATTAAGTGTTATATAATCCTATAGGGGTACTTATATTCCCACATGTGAAACTATGGGAGCTTACTATTTGTCTCTACCCTTCATGGTTCTCCTACAACACCCACCCAAAGTTCATGATGTTTCTTCCCTTATGGACATTAACATTATCTCAAGGGATGTGATTGAATAATTATAAATTTCAACTTTGGGTCTTGATCAAGTGTAGATATAGGTGATTCTAATGTTTATATACCCATCTAAATGCATTTATAGAGACAATTCATTGATTGGGCTAGTGATCTAAGAGATGCAGGACCTACTAACCAACATTTTCTCCCTAAAAAGAGATTTAGATCAAAGAGAAAATATGTAATCATTTATCCCTAGTCTTTTGAGGCCCAAAATAATTTATGATATTCTTAGAAAAATCACATATGAAATTTTAGGAGTTGATGGTTTGTCTCTAGCCCTCACAGTTCTCCTATAATTCCCACCCAAAATTCATGATGTTTTTCCCTTTAATGATGATAAGATTATCTTAAGGGATGTGTCTGATCACCTATAAATTTAAAATCTAGGGAAAAATAGAGCACAAATAGAGGATGTTATAGTATTTATACATCCATCCATACATGTCTGCATATACCATTTGTTGATTAGGTTAGTAAGCCAAGAGATAAACAACCTATTGACCGAAAAATTTATCCCTAAACAGAGATTAGACTATGAAATAAAATGTTCCACCATTTTCCCCTTATCTTGAGTGGAACATAACCATACATATAGTGATTATATGACTCACCCATGCAACTGTAAGAGCTGATGGTTTGTCTATACCCCTCATAGTTCTCCTAAAATGCCCGTGTGAAGTTTATTCTACTTTTCCACTTAGGGATGAGAAGATTTTCTTAAGGTATACATTTAGCTACATGAAAAATTTTGAGGCCTAAAAAATCATTGATGAAGGTTATTACAATGTTTATATTCTCATTCACACATGTCCATAGAGATCATTCATCGATTAGGTTAGTGAGTTAAGAGATATGTGACCCACTGCCCAACTTTTGGTCCATAAAGAGATATTTAGATGTGAGATAAAACATGTCTCCATTTCTAACTCATCCTAATTGTAATATAATCCTCTAAGGAGTTTTTAGATGACTCATACATGTAAGTTTATGAGATAAAATTCCATCTCTACCCCTCAAAATTCTACTACAATGCCTACACAAAGTTTTCTCCATTTTTCCATTTACAGATAAGAATATTATCTTAGGGGATGCATCCACTCACGTGAAAATTTCAACTAAGGGGCATATCATAGTGAAAATATAGGCTATTATAGTTTTTTATAAGCCCATATGGATGGATCTACTTATATTATTTATCGATTGGGCCATAAATCCAAGAGATACGCGACCTACTAACCAACGTTTTCCCCTAAAGAGAGATTTGGTTGCGAGAGAAAAATTACCACCAATTATATTTCATCTCAAGTGGAATGAAAGAATATATGGGTTTCTTATATGAATTTATTATGAAATTGTATGAGCTGGCAATACATCTCTACCCCTCACAATTATCCTACATTTCTCATGTAAAGTTTTTTCTATTTTTCCACTCAGGGATGAGAAGATTATCTTAAGGGATGTGTCTGGTAACTTGTAAACTTAGACTCTATATTATGAAATACCATTTATGTAGTTTATTCCATAATTTAAATTCCCATTTAGATTCATTTATGAAAATAGTTCATCAATTAGGTTAGTGAGCTAAGAGATACACGACATGCTAACCAACTTTTGGTCCCTAAAGAGGATTTGATTGAGAGAGAAAATGCATAAACATTTCTTCCTCATCATAAGCGGAAAAAATCCTATAATATTATTATGTGACTCACTTTTGTATCTATAAGAGCTAATAGTTTGTCTCTATCCCTCATGGTTATCCTACAACACCTGCCCAAAGTTCATTTCATTTTTCCATTTAGGGATGAGAATATTATCTTAAGGGAGGCATTCTACCATTAGAAAATTTTGACTATGGGGGTTTTTGGAGTGTATAAATATTTTATTCTAGCATTTATATATCCATTTGGATGCATCTATTGAGACAGTTCATTGATTAGGATAGCGATCCAAGAGATAAATGACCTACTGGCAAAATTTTGATAGGATGTTTCCATTTCAAGTTTCTTAAATATATTGAATGCTAAATAATAAAGGCACATTATAGGCACACCATGTGAAAAAACAAAACAAAAACATGTGATTAAAAATAAATTTATTCGTGAGCATCCTAAAACTCAATGGATATAATTTAAAATTTTAGTACATCCAAGTGTTATTTTTTTATTGACTGGGTAGTGTCAACGACTTGTTAGTCAACTAAAACTAGTTTTCATTACGTGGCTCAAAATTACATGGAAATTACACAAGTACACTAGAAATAAATATAGTTGATGTAGTAATATCACTTGAACAACAAAGATCATTGTTGTTACACACTATAGAATGGAGATTAAATGATTTTCAATTAGTCTTAAACTAGAACTATTTTACTAGCAACCTGAACTATTTTGTGGAGATTTCAAGAATAGAAGTGATATATATTTATCCCCAAGATAAAGTGATAGTACTACATGAGGTTATTATATCAATTTTTCATCTCTATTATTGATATTATCCCTTTAAGATTATTAGAGAACATTAAATAACTATATATTATAATACTTGATGAATACCTCAAGGGAGACTGATAATGAATAAAAAAGAAAGGATCATATACAAATGGATCAAAAAATAGATATTTAATGTAAATTTTAGGATGCATAATCTAAGACATAAAATATACACAAGTGTAGACTTGAAAATTCTGATAATATATCTTTATATTAGCTATTCTTTGATTGATGGAATGTTGAAATGCATACATTCTATTGATTGCATAACAACAAGTAATGATTCTACACTATTAATCCTAAATGATAATTACTTACATAGGTCATAGTGTCATAACAAAAAGCAATGATTGTATATTGTTAGTCTTAAATGCTAATTACATACATAGGTCATAGTGTCTAAAAGCTTCAATGTTGTGAATGAGAACTTTATGTAGAGGAAGTTTCAAACACGAAGCTTATAAAAGACTAAAACTTAAGTTAATAATAGCTATTCAATGTAAATTTTAGGATGCATAATCGAAGACATAAAATATACACAAGTGTAGACTTGAAAATTTTGATAATATATATTTATATTAGCTATTCTTTGATTGATCGAATGTTGAAATGCATACATTCTATTGATTACATAACAAAAAGAAATGATTTTTCACTGTTAATCCTAAATGCTAATTACTTACATAGGTCATAGTGTCATAAAAATAAGCAATGATTGTACATTGTTAGTCCTAATTGATAATTACATACATAGGTCATAGTGTCTAAAAGCTTCAATGTCATGAATTATAACTTTATGTAGATGAAGTTTCAAACACAAAGCTTATAAAACACTAAAAATTAAGTTAATCCTTATTCATTATTGTAAAAATATTTAGAATAAAATAACACCTTCATAGTGTGTATAAGCTTTGTAGCACAAATTTAGAATGCAAAGTTTTATAAGGAACTCAATCTATGAGAAAACACATAAAATAAAACTATTCAAAATTCATCATAAAGACATGACTTGATTACATTGCATATATTCTAGTATTGTCAAATATGAGAACAAAGGAAAAGTTTAATTAAGAAATACATGAAGTGGAAAATGCTTCAAATATTATATTTAGTTACCTTCATGTAACTTGGCATGTCTATGCTCAGATATAGATATAATGAATCATTTATAACTGCTACTTGTATCACTATCATACTCATCATAATAAGAGAAATAAATCCATTTATAAAAATGGCTATGTATAGTAAATATAAAGATAAAGATATTATAAAAATTTACCACTAATTATGTCTACTTAACATGTGTTTCAAAACTAAATATAAATAGGACCCCCAAATATTTACAATGCTTGTATTGTGGACTGTCAAGCAACACTAGTACCTGTAACATTTACATGTATATGACTCCTAAAAAAAAAATGGTGTATGAAAGGTTATATAAATAGTTATCGAAGCATGTACTATTTATTGTCTACAAAAATAGGGTGTAAATAAGCATCTACGGACAATTATACCTTTCAAGTCTAGATGATTTGTGTTGTGAAGTTATATTTCCAATCATATATACTTGGAATCACAAATGCTAACAAGATTAATATTTTTGAAATAGGTACATACTTTGTCCAAAAGAAACATTATGCCCCATCTTTAATTGGATCAGACAAAATTTTAAAATTACTATTCTACAAGTAGTAAAGACCAAGGCTAAAAAAACACATTAAATTAGTACCATAAAAAAATAGGGTTTATTACAAAAATTACAAAATCCATAGAATTCATAAAAACTCTTTCAAAACCCTAAATTTAGAAAAGAGAAGGAATAATCATACTTATTAGTTTCATTACACAAAAAATGCCTAAATACAGTAGATGTTTCCACACTGGCTTCCTCAACATTGACATTTATCAACATCGAGGTAGCCGAAGCCATTGAATAAACAACAAATTAGCACAACATAATTACTTCAATAAAATAGGGTTTATTAAAAAAATACAAAATATTTTCCTATTACAAAAATTACAAAATCCATAGAACTCATAAAAACTCTTTCAAAACCCTAAATTTAGAAAAAAAAAGGAATAATCATAATTATTAGTTTCATTACACAAAAAATGCCTAAATAAAGTAGATGTTTCCACACTGGCTTCCTCACCATTGACATTTATCAACATCAAGGTAGCCGAAGCCACTGAATAAACAACAAATTAGCACAACATAATTACTTCAATATATTAGGGTTTATTAAAAAAATACAAAAACTTTTCCTACTTTAGAAAAAACACAGTAAAAATTCCTCAAATATCTAGAGCAGCATAAAAGTAGCTCAATACAAAAATAGGGTTTATTAAAAAATTTACTAAATGCATAGAATTTGCAAAAAAATTAAAAAGAGAATAAATACCTGTAATTGATAGTTTCACTGTGCTAAAATCCCTTGAAGAAATCAAGGATTTTCATAGTGGATTCCTTACCATTAACATTGATCAATGCAAGGACAATGACTTCATCCATTAGAAATAACAAATTAACACTACAAAATTACTTCAAGAAAATAGGATTACTATAAACATTTGTAAAATCTCTAACCTTGGATTTAGAAAAGAGAAGGAATACCTATAATTTATAGTTTATCTACACTAAAAATCCCTACAAAAAGATATTAAAAATTTTGTGGTCGCCAATTTCATCACCAACTAGTGTCAAACTTGGTAACAATGCCACAACCTCTAACTACATCACCAGCTCCGCCAAACCTAATAACAAGTTCATGGTTTAGATCCATCCAATCCATAAATTAATATTATAATCTCTCTCCAAATCAATGCAATGTCTTATTCTACATTTATTTCAATACTTTTTCTAGTATAAAAAAGTCACTCCATTCAATAGCAAATACCCCGAATGTAGTGATTCACTATGGGAAGTAAATCACTAAATTAAATCTTGCCTTAAATAGTATGAGGCTGCCAATAACATAAAAAAATCTCCACCAATTAGTGATTAATAAAAATTAATATTTTATTCAATAAATTAAAAAACTTGTACCTTATCTTTTGAAAAAACATCCATATTTTCAAGCACGAAAACCAAAATATTCTGATTAATCGTCTAATTGACCAAAAACTTGAATAATTATTGGGTAAATAAAAATGAATCATATATGTATCCATTCTAGACTAAAAAGAGTACTAAAAAACTTATTGGTACAAAATTTTCACTTATTAAGATTATATATTTTAATGGTAAGAAGAGCAAAGACATAATGTGCCAAGTCTCTATGGAGTATAGAATAGAGTTAGATGTGTTTTAAGATTTTTTTTATAAATTGATTTTTTTTGAAAAAGCCATTAATTTTTTTTATGTAGAACTAATTAGTGTAAAGGAAAAAAATTATTTTGTGAACATTGATGATAACAATAACTTATTGATTAGATGCCAAAGATGACATATTATTTTTTATGTCTTGTTTGCTTGGAGTGGTTTTGATACAACAATATTGCTTTGATATATAGATTCAAGAATTGGTGAATTCATAATACACACACACACACACACACACACACACACACACACACACACACACACACACACACACACACACACACACACACACACACACACACACACACACACACACACACACACACACACACATATTCAATACAATGAATTCAAAATATTTAAAAATTCTATTTTTCTTATTTTAATTCAATTAATAATCTAGTATATTAAGATAATGGCAATACAATGAATTTATAGTATTATTATAACATAATGAAATTATTGTATTTCCATACAAGGAAACCCTTAGCTAATGAGGATAAACACATTTTTAAATAAATTTATTGAAATACTTTTCTACTTGTAATGAGATTATATTATTTTTGTGTTAGAAAATTTAGCTAAACAAATAGTAACTTGTATCAAGACTAAGAAGATGAAGAAAAATAGTGTCATCGACAATAATTTATAGCTAAACAAATAGTGCCTAGTTGTTCAGGGTTTTAGATCTAGGGTTTAAGGTTAATATTTTTCATATGAATTCTAATGAAAACACATTTGATTTGTTAACCCATCTATACACAATGGCCTAAGAACCAAAACATATATGGTAAGTATAGCTTTGTTTGCAGAGAGGTGAGAACATTTTCAGCACATGAAGATGATCTTTATAGGTTCTTGCATACCCATGACTGGACTTATTTTTTGTGCATCCAATAAACCTAAAAGAAGTACATTACCAAGGTTATAAATTTAGAAGGTTGAATTGGTGGTGTTATTGAATTTTTGCATGTTGAACATGATGACACCATTTTAGAACCTGTATATGTACCAAAATAGAAATGCATCAATAATACTCATCACTATCTCTACCATCAATGAGTAAAATAAAATTATAGTTGAAAAACCAAACACATGTTAAAAATACACACAACAATCTAATATAATTAAGTCATCCCAAGTGTTTTCACTTCAAATATATCTCCCATCCCTCTATTGTAGATTTAATCTATGCTTCCAATCACAATGTTCTTCACTCTCTACCATCAAGGAATGCAATAAAATGGTAGTTGGAAAGCTATATGCATATAAAAAGGAAACACAACACCATGTTGGAAATTTTATTTTAAACATCTCTAGTGTCTTCATATTTAAAATAGAGAATCCATGACACATAAAATATAGGCAAAGATAGATTCAGTCTGATCATCCAACCATCATGAACATACAATGAATATATGACATACCTCTCAGAAGATAAAAGTCTAAAAATGAGTTGGATAGAATAATAAGAATATTTAATTATTTGTTGGGGTTGCATAAGTAAATAATTTATAAATGATGACTCTAAATTAGTATTATTGTTAGGAAAGCATTAATTTTACTCTATGACTTTGAGGTTCACCAAATTTAATAACTTCACTAGAAAAAAAAGAGTAGTATCCATGTTGAGCAAAAAAATTATAAATTAAAATGATCAAAATGGGCCTAAGCAAGCTAAATTTCACTATATATATCAGTAACACACCTTAGTTGAGCCAATTTCAATGAAGTACTTTTTTAACTCTTCAGAAAAGTTAGATAAAGAAGCCAAATTCAATCCACAACCTTGGGATGCCATCCAAATAGTACACATGTGTCCCATGGTTGACAATAAAAACTAAGTATTATTTTTTGCCTCTTAATTACACATTTGGAAATTTGGACCATCGCTTACATGAGAGAGCTAGGTCAATTTGATGGATCACATTCACAAGTTGTAACACTTTTAACACTGTGAATAGTTGGGATCTTAACCCTATCCACATTTTGTGCACTTTCATCCATGCCAACATCTGCATAGGTATGCATGTGACATAAAAGTAACAATTCATGTGATTCAAAAGAGAAAATGACATAATGCCTATTGTTTTGTTTCTTAGTGTTTTGGTTTGTTGAAGATAAAGTTTTCATTATATATATATATATATATATATTAAAGAAGAATAATATTTTAAAATGTGTTTTAAAACTAAGTGGGTTATATTTTAATGGTGATGATGATATTATAAAAGATACTGTCCAACTATTTATTGAGGTATAAATCCCAAAAGATACAAAAAATGGATGAGACCAAGATCGTGCCCTAGGTAAATTTGGTGGAATACAAATCCCTCAGTCCTTAACATTAAACTGAATAAATATTATGTACAGCTAATCTATGTAGAAATATAATTTCAACCAAAAAAATGTGTTCTAAAAAATAATTATAATTTTTATAATATAAATCTGAAAATAACTAAAATATTTAAAAACAATGTGTGTGTGGGCGTGGGTGTGTGTTGTAGATTTATAGAGATTGATTTGGTATGTGGTTAGCAAATACAACACTGGTATGCAATTGTAAATACAAGTAGTTTTCAGTTACAATCAATTTACTAATTGTTGATGGTTTTCATTCCACTATAATACTAATGAGCATATGGGTGTCTGGTTTTAATATTAGTATTTTGCATGAAGCAAACCATTCGACCAACTCTCCTTCCACTCCTTATAGAAAATATTGTCCTTTTTCTCTGGGTTTGAGTAGTGCACTTTGACAACACATTATATTTTTTAATTCTTATTCACATTTACCCAATTTTTTTGAGTAGTGTGCTCTAGCATCACATTCATTTTATGTACTATACATGACATCATCCTTATAACCCTTGATAAAATCTATGGAATTTTAGCCAATCAGAGTATTGATAAATAGCTTTTTTCATATTTTTTTGTTAAGAAATGTGTAACTTGACTTTTGAAAATTTGTCAAATTTTTAATATACAAAGAATAATAAATTTTGATTGGTAGAGAATGCAAATTTTAATCAAAAGTTAAAGAAAATTGAATGCTTTAGTATACCCCTCGAGACTAATAATACCATGTGGATGAAATTTAGCTTGGTATTTAAACTTCTGTATAGCATTTTTCTTGGAAATATAGAGTTTCCCTCCATTGATGAGCTACGTCACCAAGATGATTTAAACAATTGAAATGGAAATCCAAATGCTCTAAAAAATATATTCGATAATGGAAATCCAAATACTTTAGTTTAAATGTGTTGATCAAACTGGTGCTTTTATGACCCAATGTTTTCTCATCTCTCTACTTCACCAACTCACAATGTTTAGTATGATGGGTGATATTCTTTGAGGTGCTACTATGGTTGCTAATGTTAGCTGAAATAATAAGACATAATGTTGGCCAAATTATGTTTAATGTGTGGTGACATATATTGGTAGATAATTTAGTTGATGATGGGTACTATATGGGAGTCCTAAGTGGAGACTTATATAAAAGCATAATGCATCTTTTAATTATATTTTAGACATTTCTTATTTGAATTATAATTAGTAGTTGTCTCTATAGTGCAAGAAAAGTTAGAGGTTAGATAAAAGTAATTCATATTTGATTTATTATAGTGATAAGTATTTTAATTTGTATTTTTTTTTGGTTAAATGTTTATACTTGTTTTTCACTACCTTATAAATCTTTCTGGTTTTAAGTCGCATAATTCAATTATCAATTTCTTTGATTGATTTTATAGAAATATTATATAATATTTATATACACTAAAAATTTATTATTATATATTATATAAATATTAAATTATATTATATATATTTTAATATTATATCATATTTTATAATATATATTAATGATGAAAGTGTTGAAGCTATAACATGCAGTGTATGTAACAATGGTTTTTAGTATTGGTAAAGGTGGTTTTTTTTTTAAAATAGGGACACTACCTCTTACAAAGATAAAATAAAAGAGTCTATGGGTTTTTTAAATGGGGACCCTACCCCTCACAGATGAGTAATAAGAAGGTCTAAAACCTAGATAAGACTAGTCTAGTATAAAGAATGAACATAAGAAGAAACAAAAATAATAGAAGAAAAGCAAGAGAAAAACATCAAACAAATTTTTAGGATTCATCTAATCCGTATAGTCCTTTACCCACTTTTGAGTGATATATTTTAGAGAAGAAATCCGCTAGGAGTGAGGTCAAGCATGTCTCTAGCAATGCCCTTCAGTTTGGTGTCCTTAGAATGAGATACAATGTTTTCATCTTTGCCTTTTACCAAGGAGTTTAGAGTATCCATACATTGCAAACTCTTCAAAATGGTGAATTTACTATAGTAAATCAAGCTTTTGTGATTCTCATTAAGGGAGGCATTTGATTTTCTAGATTGTGTAGCCTTTATTTTATTTGGTGAACTTCAAAACTGATTTTAGTGAGATCATTTTTAGTACAATATATGCCATCATTGAGGCTTAGTTTGTTAAGTTTGTCTTTGAATCTTTTTTTATGCTTCACACACCATGAAGTATGGATTTGTGTAGGTCTATTTCATCTTCAAGCTTGCTTAGCCTAGAAATTTGCTTATGATTCTCCATGATTTCTTTGAATCAGGAGGAAGGGAAGAGAAATCAGGAAGGAGGGTAGATACAAAATATAGGGGGGTCGAGAGAGGGAGCAGAAGGGATGCTCTATTGTAGCATTTGTAGGTTGTTTGTGATGTCATCCAATTTGTTATCCTCCAAGATAGAGCAAGAGGGGTGGTGGGGGGAATAGGGTGAGGATTGTAGGGGAGTGAGAAGGGGGAGATTTTGGAAGGGAGGGGGGATGGGGAGGAGGGGGGAGGAGAAGGGAAAAGGGGGGAGGGAGATGAGAATAGGGGAAGACTGAGAAATAGTTTTAGACACTTTCTTTTTTTTGATAGATGAGATGGAAGGATTAGACATAGGTTGAGGGTTCTTAAGAGGAACCAATTTATTTGTTTTAGATATAGGTCTATGGTTATTTAAAGGAGTCAATTTCTTTGGTTTATAAGGAGGGTAGTAGTCCTGCTCACTATCATCATTGGTAATGTTAATGAGAAATGAAGGGGTAGTCTTAGTATAACTCCTTAGGATTATCAAGGATCTAGGAGGGATGTTGCACAAGGGAATGGGTTTGGGATTGGGTTTGGGGGTTTTGGAGGGAATAGGAGGTGGGGTAGAGGAGTCTAGGAAGAATTTATGGATGAGAAAAATAATAGTGTGGTGGAAAGGTTCCTTATTTTTACCCATTTTGACCTTAAAGATGGATGATTTTAAGGAATGCAACATGTAAAAAGGAAGGCTGAGAGGGATCTTATAACAAAAGTAATTGAGAATAGGAAGATGGAAGTGATGGAAAAGGGAGTACCTACCATCCAAAGTGACATAGCACATGATTTGATTAGCAACTCTATAAAATGGAGTGGGAACATCCTTTCGCATGAATCAACCTATGCATTCTGGCATTAGCTCACTATCCTAAAGAAACTTCTCACATTCTGATTTATAATCCCTGATAAATTTTTTAAACTTAACATCCTCAATTTTTAGACAAGTGACTTGATCTATGAGGTCTTCATTGACCTCAATGTGACATTATTAATGGTGACCATTTTGTCCTCCCAAGATTTATCAAATTTTTAAGAGAGGTGCTTATCATATCCATAGATGTTGGAGATGAAGTTTGTTAGGCCACCTATTTTCAAAATTTATTAGACTACTTCATCCTTATTGAGATGATCATAGGTCATAGGTTCAATTATTTTAAGTTCTCCTACCATGGTGGAAAGGATGAGGTGGCAGAAAGGCAAAAGGTGGAGACTATGGTGGGAGGGAAATCAATGGGTGAAAATAAAAGGGAGTCTTCTAGAATGGCTATGACAAAGAGAGTTGTAATGTAGTTCACACGTGAGAGGAGTTTAATAGAGTGGGAATAATGATGTTTCAAGAGTAGAAGAGATAGGTAGAGTAGGGAAAATGACACAAACATCATTAGGAAGGGGGAGGTATATCTCTATTAATGATTTCAAGATAATCATTAGGGATTGAGTCATCCATGGTCTAAATTTTGAATGTAGTCACCAAAACCATTCTATTAGTGAAGGAATCTACTAAGTGGTTGCCTTCCTAATAGGTATGTTGAAATTTGACCTCGATAAACTCATTGCCTAAGGCTAGACTCTCTTTAATGATACTATCAATGGTCAAAGAAGTTTAGTTTAAGTTGTTTAGGTAGTTGATAACATTAAGGGAGTCTCCTTTCATAAGGAATTTGATGACACCAAGATCCTTTGCCACTTGAAGACCCTATAGAGCTAAAAATGCCTTAGATTTATAATTAGTTTAGTTTCCCATACCACCTTCATAAGCAACTAATAAACTACCTTTTTCATCTTGAATCACACCACCTCCTCCAAATAAACTAGGGTTACCTTTACAGGCCCCATAAAAGTTGAGTTTGGTCCATCCTTGATTAGGGGGAATCTATTTGGTTCTACTCCTGATGGCTATCTTGGGATTGATTGAAGCAAAGAACATGAGAGAGGGGATCCAATTTTTAGCTATACATTCTTAATTTTGAGAGATATGTTGATCCTTTAATTTTTTTGAGACTTTGAAGTTTTTAATAATGGAGTTGAAAAATTTGAGAGTGACCCATCAAAGGTACTAGAGGAGTCTCTGAAGACTCTGTTGTTCCTTTCCTTCCATACTACCCAAATTAGATGCAGGAAGGAGAGGGTTCATAATTTCTTAAAAGTCTTGTTGGAAAAAGTAGAGTCCCAAATGGTCTAAGAGTCAGTCAGGGTGGCTGGATGAGTCCATAGGACATCAAATTTTAATAGTAGGAGACTCCAAATCTTATGGAAAAAATCATAACAAAGAAGGAGGCCAGTAATAGTTTTGGACTTAGATTCATAAAGAGTAAAATGGTTGACCATGAAGAGGCCACATTTAGAAAGATTTTCAAGGGTATCTTGTTGTGAAGGCAAAAACATAAGAAGATGCTCACTTTTGGAGTTAGATATTTATCACAATTTTTGAACCAAGGAAAAGAAGTAAGATTTGGACATATAATTTTTTAATACCCGGATCTCACTATGTATTCACCATAGGTGGTGTCTGCCCAAAACAAGGAGTCCACTTTAAGAAGATTCAGGATGTGAGTAGAATGGAGGAGTAAGTTAAGATCAGAGATAAGAATTTCATGCTCTGAGATAACATTGGAGATGTGGAGGTGTTTTCAAATTCTTATGTTTCCCTGAAGCTAAATGTAATATGAGACCAAAGTGCCAAAAAGGAGTTGAATCTGATCTTTGATTTGAAACCATGGTTCAAGTTCAAATAGAGGAAGGTCAAGGATCCATGGGTCATCTAAAAATTGAATTATATTTAAATTTCCAAGATTCCATTTATGGCCATGTTCGATGATCTCCTTTCCTTTGATGAGCAAACTCCAAATAATATAACCCAAAGTATAGGTGATATCATAGAGCAGAGAGATAGTTGGTATTTATTGCAGATATTTAGCCTTAAATATGTTAGTCCAAAGATTTTAGTCCTTGATGAAAATATAAATTATTTTTTATACAAGTGCATTATTCATGAGGTTAAGCCTTATTAAACTCAACCCACCATGTTGATTAAGGAGATAAACAATATCCCAAGCAACCAAGTGAAAGCATTTAGTAATTTCAATGCCTTACTAGAGAAAACATTTTTAAATATGATCAATTTTTTTCCCAATGATGGAGGGAATTTTTAAGAGGGACTTGATATAAATTTTAAGGCTTTGAATAACATATTTAGGCAGCATAAGCTTTAAAATTTGTGAAATCACGACTCCTTTCCAACTGGCAATATTTTTCAAAAATCATTCTATGAGGGGGTTCCGGTGCTGAATGGGCATCTTTCCAGTAAAGAGTGGCATTCATAGATAGGATGAAGGCAAGGATTTTATGGAGAAACCCATGATTATATAAATTATAATATTTTTAAAAAGTAGGATATGTAATAAAAAAAGTGTAGTTTTTTCAAAGTTGATTTTCGGCATGGAAACCTCCTCGTACTTGAGAAGGATGTCTTTGATATGTTTTGCTTCCTTAATAGAGGTAGAACCTAAGGAAATGGTTTCATCCATGAACTATTGGTAAAGAGTAGGATGAATTCTGATATATAAGTGGAAGCCTTTGATTAATCCTTTAGCCTGAGCATCAATAAGGTTACTGCTGAGAGTGTCAGCTAACATGATAAAGAAAAAGGGGTATAATGGGTCCCCTTTCTCGATGCCTTTATTATTGTTGAAATACCTAGTAGGAGATCTACTAATGAGGATAAATAAAATATACATACTAATACAATCAAATGTGAGTCTATAAATAGGATGGTGGAATCCATATTTCTCAAGAACCATGTCTAGATATAGCGGATCCACCCTATCAAAAGCCTTGCTCATGTCTAATTTGATAATCATGTCTACTTATTTAATTAATTGGATTTGTAGACACCAAAATCATGTCTACTCCCTTGGTCATTCCGCATTTTATTCTTCCACGCCTATTTCGCCCCTGTCGACCATTTCCCTACTAGCCTTGACCCTGGCAGCATGTAAAAATGAGCAGAGAGCTAAAACTAGTCTCTGTCCTCATTATGCATCTGCCGACGACGGTCGTTACCTAGTCGACGTCACCGACGTCGGTCACTTATCGGCCGACGTCAGCAATCCTGCTGACGTCGGTCACCTTACCGTTATTCGTTATCAGTTACCTTTCGGTTCCCAACCGGTTTCTCGAACGGTTGTCGAACCGTCCCCTGGCCTTCATCAGCGTTCACCGATCAATCCCGAATGCTAAGAACAGGAACCAATAAATCAGAATCCTGAACTCTGACATCCATAGACTCTTGCAATCAACACTCTCGCGATCAACTGACTCCAGCATCCACCAACTCTAGCATTCGCTTCAATCTGGCACTGCACAGACGCTTCAACAATTTCAACCATGGCTTTCATCACGTCTTCTGACAGGTAAGTATTTTCTCTGTTTATTTTCATTTCTTTCTGATTATTATTTGTTCATTATTTTTGTCATCCCGAATCTTCAAACCACAAACCCAAGTCCTGAGTCCCTTCTTTACATTCCTGCTCATTACCCCAATCTGTAACTCTGTCCAGACTCGACCAAAACCCCTAGACTCTGTCCAAACCTGATCTTACTTTGCCCAGACCCTATCCTGACCTTGTCTCGACTCCATCAGACCCTATCCCGACCCTGTCAAGACCCTGTCTTGACTCTCCCAGACCTTCTGCAATTCGCCCAGACTCTGTCCAGAACCTGCCCCGACCGATGCCGGTCACTTCCCCAACCGACGACAGCACCTCAACCGACATCGGCACCTTCTCAGACCGACGCCGGCACCACAGAGACCGACACCGGTGATTGTGCAGAATAGTGCTGCATATCAGGTACGCACTTTTATTTTATGTCATTTATTTCTATCATTTTATCTTTCATTATCTACTTTCGTCCAATATTCTGCTTTTTTTATCAGTGGGTTGATATCCTTCTAGGGAGTCTTCGTACTTCCGGGATCGGGCGTTCGCCTGACAGCCCACCATATCTTTGACTAACATTTTTCATCCAGTCTCTTTTTCTTCGCAGGTGTCATTCCTCCACAGCCAAAGAGGAGAACCTTCCGACGTCTGATTTCAGTGCGCACGACTATATCAGGTATCTTCTAACCTTGACCATTTCCTTAGTTTCTCATTTTCTTTATCTTTGAATGTGAAAGTGAAATTTACATAGAAACATTCTGGCACGCCCGGTGGGACCCTAGGTCCTCCTTGGGTTCTTTCTCTCTTTCTTTCATTCATTTAGGTGCATTAGATTCCTTCCTTTTCACCTCCTCTCGTCTCTTCTTAATGACATCATAAGCAGGATTAAAATGAACATTTCTTTCTTTCTTGCACTTCTAGACTAGTTAAAACTCATATTCTTCAACTCTTTCTCCATTCGTCTTCATACGAACAAAACATTTTGAATTGGACATTAAAACACTTTGCATTCATTTCTGTTTGCCTGCATCTCTTAGACCACACATAGTAATTAAACCGCATATTGAATTAATCTAGATCACTTGATGTTACACGACCAAACCACCTGCACAAAATAAACATTTTAACTTACCTGAGACAAGGCCCGACTGGGATTTCATCCCCCAGCAGATACCTTACCCGTCCCGGTGACCCTACTTGGATTTCATCACCAAGGGGGAAGCCCACTCCGTTCTCTGGCGGAGTATAATCTCTAGGCGAGGTATATTTTGGCTAAGCAAAACCAGCTAACCACTGGAATCGTGAAGTGAGGGGAGCTTGCTCCTTAGCACCAGGCCATGTACCGGACCTAACACAGACTTCTTGAGCACCATAACTGACCCAAAACCATCCATAGACTTCTTCTAGGACCTGACTCACAAAGCCAATCTTCCTCTACACACATTTAAGGCATAAGCCACTATAATCCTAAAAATTTTACTTCTAGGGTTTTAGGATCTGCTTGTGTCTTCATCTTTTTAGTTCTTATCTGCTTGTTTGAGCATGTGAGGATGTCCTTTCTCGCCTTATATGGTTTTGACACGCAGTCAAACCAAGGCCCTTTTTTTTGACCACTCTAGCCGTCAACTGCTTTCGTCTACCCCATCTCTAACCCGTCCTATCATGGAGTTACACTCAGAGACTGAAAGAACTCCTACAGGACCGACCCTGACCCTGACTCAAATTCCCATCATCCCTGAAGGGGACCAAGATTTTAAGAGATTCTTAGACCTCAATATCGCAGCCCTCCAAAACTATCTCGTGAGAAACCCAACGTGAGACCTTTCGGGTGACGTGGCGACGACATCGACACCATTCGTCATCCAACCCTTTTTGACTCAGCCTTTCGCCTCAACTATTAACCCAACCATGGCCAATACGCAAAGTTTGGCCTCTTCATCTATTTTTAGACCGACCTCCATCGGGGTTTCGTTACCCCCTCAATCACCTGCAATTCAACCAAGTTCTACATCGTATCAGAACTTGATTGTCTCGACCCCTTACACTCTTGCGCCCACAAATGCAGGAGTGACAACCTATCCTTCTACCAGTGCTGCTATTCAACCACCTTTGGTGGTGCCTAGTCAACTTATACCTTTGACCTTCATGACACAACCACCCTTAGCCTCTACTTCTGCCCCTGCGACTAGTCATCCGTACGTTGCACCCTTACTGGTACAACCGACTACGTCGTATACCTCCTCTAGCCTCTTTCAAGCGCCTTACAACCTAGGGGGCGCTCCGTCCACCAATCCGTCAGTAGACGTTTTCAAGATGCTGATGGATAAAATGTCCAGTCTCGAAGCTTCTATCTCTGGTTCAAATAATGTCTCTTCATATGACCAGATTTACAACGAGCCCATTCATCCTTCTGTCCCTATCCGACCATACCCCAACCATTGGGAGCTTCCTAAATTTACTCACTTTCAGAGTAAGGAAGACCCACAACAACATCTACGGGCATTCAGACATGCCTGCTATCTTTTTGCCCACGACGATGCGTTATTATTACGCACATTTCCTATGTCACTTTCTGGCCCTGCCCTTGACTGGTATAGCTCCCTTGCCAGACATTCTATCTTTTCATTCATTCAACTCGCTCAATTATTCGTTGACCATTTCTCAATCAATATCACTAAACAAGTCTCGATCACAGACCTTTACTCCATTAGGCAATTTGACGACGAATCAGTAGTTGATTTTGTCGCCTGTTGGAGAGGCCTGATTAACTAGCTCTCTTTCTCCTTGCCTCAACTCGAGATCATTGAGCTCTTTTCCCGAGCATGTGTCAGTCACATCTCATCCACCTTGCGGGTTCAAACATTCCACACTTTCGACGAGGCCTTCACCATGGCCTGAAAGCTTGAACTCTGCACTATTGAAGAAGATAAGGTCAAATTGTGTAACACTAACACAAGAACCAATGACCATTCTTCTTCCAGACCTTCTTCTACCCACTCTCAATCTAAGGGGTCGGCAAACACTATCATCTTTAGACCATCATCTTCAACAATAACTAACCGACCAACATCTTCAACATTAGACTACATGAATAAACATTTTCAACGTCAATCCATACAGCGTCAATTCACTCCAATTAGAGAGTCATATGCCTCTGTCTTGGATAAACTCATCAAGCAGGGGGTCCTCAATCTCCCTTCAATCCGACCACATCAATTCGACCCCTCAACACCTATCCCTGCATGGTATAGGGAGAACCACTTTTGTAACTATCACTGTGTCAAAGGCCATGATACGGATCATTGTCAAACTTTTAAAAACCTCGTCCAGGGCATGCTAGACAAGGGCGATCTTATCTTGGATAACCCGAATGCACCGCCCAACCAAAACCTCAACATCTTCCAACAACCTTTTCCTAATCACCCGCCTACTCAAGACAACATCCAAACCATGATCAATGACCCTCAAGACCATGATATACACACCGTCAACACTATCTTACCTCTTGTCCCTGACCAACCTTCTTCACAGGATGAAAGACCCTCTTCTCCTATTAGTCCTCCATCGACCTCTCTCATACTGGAGGATGCCTTGACCACACCTACGCCATTAGCCCTACCTTCATCCAAAGACCTTACCTTGCCTACTCCTCAAGCACACGTAGAAGGCATGATCATCCCTGCCATCTGCCTACTTGAGGAGCCACACTCTCCTATTTCTTCTCCACCAAGAAAAGACCCTATCTCTTTGCCCATTTCGATTGAGGAAGACCCAGTCATGGTTTCCTCTTGCCCTTTGCCTGAGATTGTTATATCTCACTCACCTCCGTCCACATCTAAACCCAAACCCGTATCTAACCTCACCTCGCACAATAGTGGCCCTCGACTCAAACCCACGAAGACCACTAGACCACACCGGAGGACTCCTCCCCCACCATCATCATTGCCTTCAATCCTAGGCCCACATCCATCCACTTTAATTGGAGTGTTTCCTACTCCCATCCTTCACAAAGGCACGTCGCCTCCATTACTCTATCAACCTGTCAAACATATATATTCTCTAAATCATCGACCAACGTCTCTTACGCCTCTCAAACCAACGTCATCAACCCTCACTGCAATAAAATATCCAGACCCGTTAGCAGGTTCTTATACCTTGCCGTTACAGCACTTATTGGAGTCATCTCGCCTCAACCTTTCGCCTCTCAAACCATATCAATCTCTCAGACCTAAACCACCTTGGTTCGACGACACTCGTATTTGTGCATATCATCGCATGCCTGGACACGACACAAAACATTGTTGTGCCCTCAAGGTCACCATTCGCCAATGTCTGGGGAATGACACCTCTCTTCTTGACCACGTTATCAAGCCTTCAACACCGCCCCTCTCATCAACTCTCAGATCAAGACCCTCTTGGTTCGACAACTCTAAATACTGTCACTATCATCATACTCTGAGACATGGCACTGAGCGTTGTTGTGCTCTTAAAGCTGTCATTCGTCACCAATAGAGAAAGGACACCCTTCTCACCAAGGATCCTCTTGACACCCTCTTTACCAAATCATCAACACCAACTCATGCCTCTCCAACCTCATCACCTAAATCGGGATCTCCACGCCAGGTTCTGGTTCCTTTGTCGCCTTTAACCCCCTTATTCAACATCAACACAGTCCATCTGACCACTAAACCTCAACCGACCTTAACCAATCCGTCAAACATTCTCCCTAGTCGCTGGGGGAATTCAACCTTCATCCAAACCTCGACCAATTTTTCAACACAGTCTCGACCACATATCAATCACTCTTTCAACTTAGCCTCAACCAGACTAGCAACCAAACATTTAACCCGACCTCAACCAAGCATTCGACCCAACCAAAGACCAAATACCAACCAATCAACCCTCGACCAACCATTGACCAACTATCAAATGACCAAATCTCAACCAAACATTGACCAACCTTTTTATCCACACATTCAACTAGTCTCGATCAATCAATGACCATATCAGTCAACTTCACATCCACTCATCAATCAACACGTGACCAATATGGAGCGAAGTAAATGAGGCAAGTTTGCTCCTAATTGGCTCGGACCTTTTATTATCATGCACAAGTATGGATCAGGGACTTATCGTCTATCTTCTCTTGATGGACGCCCAGAACCTGAGCCTCTTAATGCGTTGCATCTGCGACCATTCTACTGTTAGTCGAGTATTCATCCACTTGACACTTAACTTGAGCTCGTCCCTTGAGCAATCCCCGTCCTCTTAATCCTACTTCCTTTCAACCCTATTCCTCTTAACAATTCCTATAACCCTTTTATGCTGTATGAATGCTTTGTCCTCATAAAAGGGAGCCCTTGACCTTCTATAATCTTGTCCACGACTCACATTTCTGTCAAAATAAATCAAGATGTCACAATATCCATGGTCACTATATCAATATCAAAATCAAAAAGCAGACTGCTCCCTCGAAGGACGGCTATACTATCATTGCTGTAATTAATAAACTGCTCCCTTGAAGGATAGCTATTCAAACATTATTAAACAAAAATATAGACCACTCCCTTGAAGGATGGCTATGACTAAATCTGGCAATAAACAACACTATTTTAGAAGCTTCCCGCATTGATCAGCTTCACAACTGACCACCAAGCAAATGACATCTCTATTCAGGCTTTCCGCATTGATCAGTCTGCGCTAAAAAAAAAAAAAAAAAAAAAAAAAAATGAATGAGTCATGGACTTGACTTATAGTTGTCTCAGGGTCTCCTATAAAAAGGGGCATAGTTATTTCTGCTCTTAAAATGGGTTACCCTCTTTTCTCCTCCTATCACCTACTCAAGGGACTTCGAGCTCACTTTAATGTCGAAGTGATTCGATTACTGCTCTAACATAACTATGGTCAACGACGTCACGCATGAATGGGGCTCTTGGTTCTCATAACCCCTATCTATGCTATCTTTTTGGTCCTTGTCAATGAAAGATCAATATGCCTTTCACGTATCTTTCACTTTGGTCACATTTAACCAAACCTTTTTCAACTTAAACATTCTCAGACCAACAACTCGACAACATGACATTATCATCATCCTTGTCTTTTTCGCATAGTTTCTATGGACACCAGTACACATGGAAACTATCAAACAGACTCAATTTATGTTAAGCATAAACCAATACTTGCTGAAGCATAAATAAACCTTTATTCATTTTTTAGCATACATCCATCACGACTATGGAAACTTGCTAGGGATGAAAGACCCTCGACCAATGTTACAGAATACACCATTTGGAAAAGGCTGTGACATCTTCTTCTCCTCATCCTTTCGACACTTGACCACATCCAATCATCGACCAATCTCTTCCATTTGTCCGAACTACATTGGTCTGAGGCCCTATGACCAGGGCTATGTAGGCAGCACTCAGATAACACATCCTCTGAGGTTAGCTCGATCACCCCCGTTTGTTCATCTCTTTGATGGACAAACCTTCTCTTCTGTAACTTTGATCAAGACCAATCATTTTCTTTAACCATTCCTCCCTTTTAGGGAGAACTACATTGGCCTGAGGCCCTTCACACAAGGGCTATGTAGGCAGCACTCAGATCACATGACATTTTCTAAGGTTAGCTCAGCCACATCCTTTCGTCCATTCTTCCCCTCGCCCACCAACCATTGGAGATCATGCCTATCTCCTCTGATCTCGACCACTTCCAAGACATTGTTGCCTTGGTTGTTTTTGCATGTATGCTATCTCATGACTGGTTAGTAAAATTGTGCGCAGACCTTTTTTTTTTGGACCCTCACAAGTATAGGATCGCAAGCCGGTTGATCCACACTACTTGTGACTTTTTCGTGATTCTAGGAGCACTTCCTGAGCCCAGGATACCTAAAATGCGACGACCCATTTGGAGCTTCAGCTTAGATTGAGTGACCCGATCAGCAGATGACTAAATGCTGGGGACTGGTTACTTCAATTTTGGCACTCCTCGACCCTTGATATGCGACACTTTGACCCAACCATCTCGTGCAGTGGTATGCGCGCAATCACAACTTTTGCAGCATTCACCCTCACCCCTTTTTCATCAACTCTTTGTCAAATCAGCACCCGATTCTCGGTTCCCTTCCCTCGACTCCTGCTTTGAGGGGGAATACCTCATCCATAATTGGGGCAATTCATTTCCTATTTTTGTCTTGTAGTTCATTCGAACAACCAACAAGACGAAATCAACCTTATCCCACACCTGGGGCAATCACTCCTATTTTTGTCTTGCAGTTCGTCCAGAACAACCAACAAGACAAAAAGGGGCAAATGTAGACACCGAAATCGTGTCTACTCCCTTGGTCATTCCGCATTTTATTCTTCCATGCCTATTTCACCCCTGTCGACCATTTCCCTACTAGCCTTGACCCTGGCAGCGTGTAAAAATGAGCAGAGAGCTAAATCTAGTCTCTGTCCTCATTATGCATCTGTCGACAACGGTCGTTACCTGGTCAACGTCACCGACATCGGTCACTTATCGGCCG
This sequence comes from Torreya grandis, assembly GCA_037957365.1. Classification (NCBI taxonomy): domain Eukaryota; kingdom Viridiplantae; phylum Streptophyta; class Pinopsida; order Cupressales; family Taxaceae; genus Torreya; species Torreya grandis. The sequence continues at coordinate 418,310 of JARHVA010008227.1, forward strand.
ACGTCGGCAATCCTACTAACATCGGTCACCTTACCATTATTCGTTATCAGTTACCTTTCGGTTCCCAACCAGTTTCTCAAACGGTTGTCGAACCGTCCCCTAACCTTCATCAGCGTTCGCCGATCAATCCCGAATGCTAAGAACAGGAACCAATCAATCAGAATCCCAAACTCTGACATCCACAGAGTCTTGCAATCAACACTCTCGCGATCAACTAACTCCAACATCCACCAACTCCAGCGTTCGCTTCAATCTGGCACTGCACAGATGCTTCAACAATTTCAACCATGGCTTTCATCACCTCTTCTGACAGGTAATTATTTTCTTTGTTTATTTTCATTTCTTTCTGATTATTATTTGTTCATTATTTCTATCATCCCGAATCTTCAAACCACAGACCCAAGACCTAAGTCCCTTCTTTACATTCCTGCCCATTACCCCAATCTATAACTCTATCCAGACTCGACCAAAACCCCCAGACTCTGTCCAAACCCGATCTTACTTTGCCCAGACCCTATCCTGACCTTGTCTCGACTCCATTAGACCCTATCCCGACCCTGTCAAGACCCTGTCCCGACTCTCCCAGACCTTCTGCAATTTGCCCAGACTCTGTCTAGAACCTACCCCGACCGACGCCGGTCACTTCCCCGACCGACGACGGCACCTCAACCGACGTCGGCACCTTCTCAGACCGATGCCGGCACCATAGAGACCGACGTCGGTGACTGTGCAGAACAGTGCTGCATATCAGGTACGCACTTTTATTTTCTATCATTTATTTCTATCATTTTATCTTTCATTATCTACTTTTGTCCAATATTCTGCTTTTTTTTATCAGTGGGTTGATATCCTTTTAGGGAGTCTTCGTACTTTCGGGATCGGGCGTTCGCCTGACAGCCCACCATATCTTTGACTAACGTTTTTCGTCCAGTCTCTTTTTCTTCGCAGGTGTCATTCCTCCATAGCCAAAGAGGAGAACCTTCCGATGTCTGATTTCGGTGCGCACGACTATATCAGGTATCTTCTAACCTTGACCATTTCCTTAGTTTCTCATTTTCTTTATCTTTGAATGTGAAAGTGAAATTTACATAGAAACAGGATTGAATGCATAGTTTCATGAAATACCAAGATGTTGTATTATATTTGTCTCTCTTAAGCAAACCCACCCTATTTTTTAGTGAGGAGTTTACTTATTAGAGGTTAGAGCCAAAGAACTAAGATATTAGTGAAGATTTTGTAAACTACATTGCAAAGACTAATTGGGCAAAAGTCCTTGAGGGTAGATGCTCCTTAAATTTTGGGAACCAAGAAAAGGAAGGTATTATTAAACTCTCTCATCATTTTTCTTGTTGAAAATAATTTTGACAAAGCTTGAACAAGATCTGATTTTATAATTTCCCAGAAGGTCTAGAAAAAAACAATTGTGAAACCATCAGGCCCAGGGGCCTTGTCCTTATGAAGGAGAAAGACTTTAAATTTCATATCTTCTTCAAATATTTTGTTGAGAATGATGGTGTTATCCAAATCAGTAATGAGAGTGGGAAGAGGTTGAAGGAAGGACTGAGCTTTAGATTTATTGATAGGTCTGTTAGCAGTGAATAGATTCTTGAAAAAAATCATTGTTTCCTCTTTAATTTGATCTAGTTCTAGGTGGACTGCTCCATCTTTAGAGGTAATTTTTTGAATTTTGATGTGAATTATATGATTTAAGATGGAAATATTTTGTGTTCTGACCTCCTTCATTGAGCTAGATCACTCTGGATTTGAGGTGCCAAAAGGTTTCTTCACATGCCACAACATTGTGATAATCACCAAGGAAAGTCTTTTTTATTTTAAGCAGAGCTCTTTAGTCATCCCATTACTTGATATTTGATTTCTATGTCGTTAATATTAGTTTAAAATTTCTACTTATAGTGGAAAATGTTTCCAAAAACTTTATAATTCCAAATATTAATGTTTCTTTTGACATTTTTGATCTATTGAGATATCTTGTACATGGTGGTACCTTGAATGTTAATTCCCTACCAATCTTGGATCCTATCATTGAGATTTAGATGAAAGAGCCACATATAATCAACTATGAATTAGGATTTGCCTTATTTTAGATTATTCTCCAAGGTTAGAGCAATAGAATTGTGGTCAGAGCCAATATGAGGAAGGGAAGAGAGGTGGAACTCCTATGACATCAGCTAGCTAAAGTCAATAAGAGCTCAGTCTAGATGGACTTGGATCAAGTTATCCCCAAGGAACCTATTAGTCCATGTAAAAGGAGTACCTTGAAAATGTGTGTCAAAGAGATTATTGCTTGAGATGAAGTCTAATAAATCCTCCATACTATCAATAAAAATTTGGGTCCCCCCTTTCTTTTCATTGGGGGAAAAAGGGGTGTTAAAGTAACCAATGATGATCCAATGAGTATTCTTACAAGTTGTTTGAAAGGTAGTAAGATTATACCATAAATATTTTGTCAGAGGAGGGATTATTGGGAGGGTATATGCTTAAAAGAATCCAAGTATTATCAGAATTTTTTTCAGAGAAGAGGATTGCGAGATGATGGGGGCTTTTAAAGATCACACATCTGAAAAGAAGCCTTTCATCCCAGAAAGTTGTTATGCCTCTAGAAGCTCCTCTTGAATTAAATGAAGCCATCTTGGTGTCAGTCCAGACTTTGTTTTGGATTTCATCTAAAATATTTTCTTGCATTTTGGTTTCTTGAATTGCAATGATGGAAAGGTGTTTATTTTTCTAAATTTCCCTAAAAATTTGATGTTTATTTTGATGGTTCATGCATATTATATTTCAGCTAATTATTTTCATGAGATATTCTTGTGATAGGTTTATTGAATCTTTCATGTAGTGTATACTAATGATCATCTACTATATCCTGGTCTACTTTTTTTCCCTGTATCTACTTTGTTTGGCCTCCCCCTTTTTGCAAAACTTCCATTGTTCAAGAGATGTCTATTTTTATTTTCTGACTAGGGGGTGAATGGTTATTTATCCTTACCCCTTATATTAACTGAAGGTGAGAAAGCTTGTTGGAACCTCTGAAGAGTGGTATGATCTAATTGATTAACTATATTCTATTAGATGGAAATGCCTTCTTTTTACATTACAAGAGCCACGAACCTGACTAGGGGATCTTTTTTTTTTCTCACTTCTTCCTCAGAGTATTTGAGGCATTGGAATTTACTAATGATGATACATAGGTGTTGAGAGTCTAAGGAGGGTAAATTAGGTTGAAAAATACTAACCTTAGATGGATGTGGAAGGACCTTATCTTTTTTGTAGCATTAACTGATGATTTCAACTGTGTCTTTTCTATAAGTGTCTCTTTTGAGTGCTTTGTAGATGCCTTTGGAGTATGCTTATTAAATCCCATATTCTGAGGAACAAGGGAGAGTTGAGTCACTGTAGAAGGTTGGGGATCATCTTATTTTCTCATCCAATTTTGTTTGTCCTTTTTAAAAATAATGGTATTACCTTTCTTGATAAAAGTTATACATTCCCTGGTTAGGTCGCCAAGTTTCCCACAACATTCACATTTTAAATTAAAGTTTTCATATTCAATATTTTGGATCCATTCCCCACTTGATGAATCAAATACAATGGATGTAGGTAGGTCCTGATCCATAAAAGCATTGACATAAAATATTGCATGGACCAGGCACATTTTATTTTTTGTGGAGGAGTCAAAATCAATCAAATAGCCCATCATTTTGGCTATACTAATGAAAATGTCATCATCCCAAAAATCTTGGGGGAGACCAGGGAGAAGGACCCATATGGGCAAGATATTTATTCCAAGAATATTTGTATAGTCCTCATCATTATTGCATCAGATTAGAAAGAAATCATTGCTCATTGAGGATATTACAATGTCCCATTTAGGTTTCCATCTCTTTTAATCCCATAACCCAGAAGTGTTTATGTTTGGATGAGCTCCTAGGAATTTCTTGACTAGTGCATTGGAAAGACCTACAACAGAGTGATCTTTAAGAGTATCAGGGATGGATATATGGTACCTTTCACAAACCTTGGAAATTTTAAGCTTCTAGTTTGGATGGATCTATTTATATTCCCATATCTTGCCTTTTATCTTAGAATTCTAAGAGATCTTGTTGTTGGGAAAAATATTCCTCCTATCCCTATGAGAAGGCTTTAGGTCTTTGTCTATAGGGTTTACAGACCCAACTGATCCCTTTGCTGACATGAAAATATTATCAACATTCAAGGTCTTATTATATCTGTCATTATCTTTTACATCATAGTCACCATCTCTTCCATGATCATTTGAATTTTGGATTCCCACCCTCGCTCTGTTCACCCTCACTCCATTTTTCATGATCATTTGTGTATCCAATAATAGTTACCTCATGCATACTACCTAATATCAAAAATAATATCCAATTATGTATCTTCTTCTCCCTTTGTGTTTTCTTATTCAACTAGTCCTTGAGTTTCTTTGAGAGCCATATTTGTTAAAAGTGTGTATTCAATTTTTACAAAAGTAAAAAATGTATCAGATAGTAGTTGTAAAGAAAATGTTTGCAAAGATTTTATTTAGAAACAAAGTTAAGATTTTGGAGAACATCATGAAGATAAATTATTCTTCCTATTAACAACTAATTTTTTATATATTGAAAATAAAGATAAAAGTAATAAAATAGATTACTTAAAGTTAAAAAATGGTACAATGACATTTTACATACTTTAGTTAATGTATTAATGAAATATGATTTTGATACTTACTTTTATATGTATTTTCATTAACTCTTGCATATGGAAAATGATTAATATATTGAATGAATATTGGCATTGTAAATCAAGAAACACAATAATTTCATTGTTTATTTAATTTTTATATCAATGATAATCATTAGGTATATATCAATACAAAATTAGCCATGAATTAAGATTTTAAAAACAATAAAAAAACACAACGATTTACAACAAAACTAAAGGTCTATTGATCATCATTTGATACAGTGATTAAATTTTTAGAAATTGAATAATACCAACAAATAATTTTCAAAAAATATTTCATTTATACATTACATACATGCAACTAAACACAAATTAAAATTAATTTCAATATCTGTTAAACTACATCACATACATCAATGATCAGATACATAATATTATAATATTATTATAGTAAATTATTATAGTAATTTTATGTATCTTATATTATTTATACATCTTTAAATTTTACCATAATGCAGCCATAGATGTAACTTATATTAAATATATGTTTCTATTTCCTAATATTTTTTCAAAATTATATGTTAAAATATTTGTTTGACTATAATTATGTACCTTGGCAACTACATTCACAAGGTTTTTATTATAATTCAATTATTTGAGGGAATCTCAAGAACAATATCCAATATTTATATTTGTAAACTATACTAAAAAATATCAAACACTTGTCATTTTCAATAGCCTGCATGTGTATAATGAGTCTGGTTCAGATCTTCATAAACTAAACACAATAATAATGAAGTTGAACACAAAGAGTAATTAAACAACACATTCTATTTTCACACCATAAATATTTTCTATTCAGATATCTTATTTATCATATTGGAAAGTCATCTCCTTTATACAAGGAGTCAATATTAATCCACATCCCTCATATCTCTCAACCCCTCCCATAAATCTCTCAACTTCTCCTTAAGACTCTCTTACACAAGCTATCTTACGAGAGTTTTATTTATATATCACATATATTAATATTATAAGCGATGCTCATACTAAAATTTCCTAATTTCACCCCTTAGTATGAACATGGGGAGAAATACCATGCTTTGTCAAAGCAACATACACATGTCTTGACCTTCTTTTGTGCTACTTCCTTGTACTTTGAATGTGGGAAAAAATTAACCAAGAAATGGGAACACTATCAACCAATCATGATAACTTCATATAAGGTGGAAACATGTATAAATAACTTAGGAACATACCAACCATGTAAAGGGAACTATATCAACCAAATCTATGAAAATCAACTGAACCAATCAAAAAGTAGTGGGAACACGCCTACCAAATACTTTTATCAAGAACATTTCCTGATTTAGTAATTATGGTCTGGATCTCCTGTACTATCACACTTTTAGGGGATTACATATGGAAATTATCACTTATTACATGAACATGAATACACTTCTATTCTTATTTCACACTATAGAAAACAAACTAAAAATAGAAAGCAAAGTGCCACTACTATAAAACAGTAGACCATCTTTAGTGGCTAATAAGAGGTATAATTTTTCTCCATCCTCCTTTTTCCTCTAGCCTCCAATAAGTAAAGCTATTTACTTATGAGCTAGAAAACTCAGTGATAACCTTAGTACCTTTAGAAACAATATGTTTATCAATCTCTCATGGAAAGACATGATGCACAACTATATGGATTTCCTTGGATGTAATAGTTGGCTTTTTGTTGTGACGAGCAAGCATGGATGCCTCTTGAACCAATTTATCAAAGATATTGTTAATGAAATAATTCATTATAAACATAACTTTACTATAAATATAAACATTTGGGTGCACCTATTTTAGCAATTTAAATATATAAATTTTGAAGTTGTTTTCATTTCACTCTACCTTCTTTTTATTTTTCTCTTCTTTTTTTCTTTTCTTATCCATTATGACCTCCCCACAATTTGGACATCATGTACAAGTGATAATGTGTCCAGTTACATGTATATAGACAACATTGACCTTGATGACAAATGACTTACTAAAAATTGCTATTTTTGACTTTCATTGACATACTAAACTCTTTAATGACTAAAGACATACTATCGACACTAATATGATATTGATGATTTTACAACAACAAAATTAGATTGATAATAATAATTGTTAATAAAAATCAACAAAAATTAACCAACTATTTATTAAAATGCTAAGACAACCATAAATCTTTTGAATCCCAATATTAAAGTATAATATATAATCATATATATTCTACAACTTATTGTAAAATCGTATTTGGTCCTAAAGTCAAAAATAGGCGATTAGACATTTGACCATAAAATCACCTAAAATAATATACATTGTATTGAACATGGTATAAAAAAATTCTAACAAGACTCTTTATAAAAAGACTTAAACACCTATGATAATTTTTTTTATATAACCAATAAATTTCATTATTCAACTATTATAAACGAAGACTCTTTTTTTATAGACTAAATAAAATTAATAAACCATTTCATAAATCCATAGGACATACAATGTGTATGCAATAAAAAATGCATCATGTATATAAATCAATCCTAACTCGAAGAAGATAGATCATACCATACACTTCCGATTGGGGATACATAAGCTAATCAAGAACATGACCAATATGGGGATTGACTAGACCTAATTAGGATATCTCTTATCACAATATAAAATGATAGGGATGGTTCCAAATCCTCCAGTAAAGCACTATCACACAATAAACCTATCTAGGTCACATGTTTTATATTAATTAAACTAATAAAAATGAAAGAAAAGTCTAATCTAGTGTTCACCAAGCTTGTGTCACAAAGTGGGGTAAGAAACAATAAAATTAAACATGCATAAGAGACATATACTCATGTCAATGTATACAAAATCATAATTCATGGAAGATAAGTACAAATTCATATTTGTCTACTCTTATAAAGGAGGAACAAAGTTAAGAATACTTACTTTTGAAGACAAATCCATAAAGCCTCAATCTCTCCCTTGGCCAAGGTGCTTCACAAGAGGTTGTTGTGGTATGTAAGGATGATAATGATAAATTAGATCTAATATACAAAACATATCAATGCATCTAAAGTATTTCTCCACAAGACAAGATCTGTATCTCTAAAGAAAGTATGAAACCCTAAGCTTGCTCCTCAAGTATAAAGGTGGATAAGTATATGTGCAATAGATCTTATTATTTTATTCTCTAAATAATGGCCAAATGATCTTGTATATATAGGTGAATTTAAACCTAAGACCTTAAAAAAGTTTTAGCTAATGGGGTCGACCCAATCAACCCAATAGTGTTTTGACAATGAAACATGCTGAATAATGAACTAAGTCGATAATGTTAGCTAATGTAAACAATAATAGAGGGTTGATACAAACAACATAGTTATGTAAAATTATGAAGAAGGGGTTTAGGTGAGGAAAAGTGGGATGGAAGGTGGGAAATGACTAGAGGAGTGTGCAAGAGAGAAGAATAAGATTATAAGAATGGTTTTTAGGAGACAAGTTTGTAGATAACAAGTGGAAAAAGAGACAAAAATCTTGTGAAGCACCAATGGTTTGCTCACGCCTTTCTTGGTGCACCCATTAAGGCATGCACTTAGAGATATTGAGGCTCAACAGGTTTCTAGAAGATACAGAGCATCAGTAATTGATAAAAGTTTTAAAATATACATATGTCCCACTCGAAGCTCATCACACATCACGTAAGTATAATACATGATGGTACTTCAAAAATAAAACATGATAACACATCACACTGATGCTAAATAAGATGAAGTAAGGATCAAATAAGATAAATGAAAGGACAAAATTTAAAAGCACATACCTTTACTTACCTTAGTGCTATAGATAAAGGAGACTACAAGTGAAGTGAATATATCCAAATGTGAAGAACATTAGGTGAACCTATAGAGATTAGTGAAAAAAATCAAAATGTTTGGAATATAGGCATATAGTGGTGGAAAATATTATTTATGACATCACGATTCCAAAGCTTTTTATGGTTAGAAAAATGAGATAGTAGAGACAAAGATATGAGGGTTTTAGGAAAATGGGTAAATTAGGATTGTTAAGGCAAGGTTAAAACAAAAATATTGATGTCAAATGAATGACAAAATGAAGGAAAATGAATGACAAATGATTGTAGAACACAATACATCACATTGGAAAGCATGTAAAACATAAATGGAAGAAAGGAATGTCAATGCAGGACAAATCTAACAAATATATGGAAGTAAGTGACAAGTAACCCCATGTAAGATAAACATGTCGAATTAAACACAAAGAAAAACATGAATGATTGAAAAATGAGATGTAATGCAAGATGTAATACAAACATGAATAAGTCATACATAAATCAAAACATGTTAGAATTCCAAATGTAAGATAAGTGAAGTCCATAAAAATCAAACAAGAGCATGATGGAAATAAAAATCAAAAGATATAAAGGATGAAAAATCAAACTTAGTTCTTGTTCTGATATACAATGTAATAAAACAAACTACCTAATGACATGACTAGTATGATAATGAGATGTTGTGGTAATAAAATTATGTAAGGGTGTTTGTGAGAAATGCTTGGTCCTATCCATGATCTTACAATGCAACTCACAAACTATAAACCAAGAGGCATAATAAGGTAGATGTGACTAGATAAATGCAATATCTAATAAGGGGAATATCAAGAAAAATATGATGTAAATAAGGAATGAGGTGCCACATGGGTGATGTGAACATCCTTATCAAGAATGAGACATACTAGGCAAGTGAGAAAGACTAAGAACTATCAACACCAAGGACTTAGGACATTTTTACCAATAAACACAAAGTTTGGGATAACAAGTGAAGTATATATATCATCCCATGAAGGCTATATTAATGAAAATTGAAATGGCCTACCTTCCCACCATGTGTTCCCCATTTCTTAAGACCCCTTATAGAGCCATTGGTCTATTGTGAAGATTGGGTACTTGCATGAGAAAGTAGGTAGCACTAAAATATTTTTTTATTCTCCTTTTCTAATAAACTAGCCTACCACACCCCAATAGACCTCAGCTCTATTATGAAGCCAACTATGGATTTTTAAACTTTAACTAGAATAAGGAGATGTGCTTAGAATCACGTATTTTAGTGTGGTTTTGAATTTTGAATTATTTTCAATATTTCCTTTTGGATCATTGTCTTTTTTTTATATTTAATGATTTGGATTTTAACTTGTTTTTAGATTTTTTTTTCTCCTCCATAAGGATTTGGAAAACCAAACATGGGTGTTAAATATGACAAACACAAAAGAGCTTACACTTGGTCACTAGAGAAAAGGATCTAAAGACCAAAGTGTCTAAAGAATCCTAAACGTGACCACAAGTCTGCAATCTCAAAATTGGTCAATGTGAGCCGCAAATGAAAGGAAATAAGAGAAATATAGGGATCATGAGATATCCATTTATGTAATAAGTGATACAATTATGTATATTCTCATAGCTTACCATAAGGAGGTAAAATAGTGTTATGAAAGGGATGGGGCTATGCTTATGATAGTTATGTCACTTAAAGAAGCCATGTAACCTACAACGGATCTAGCACAAGCACCAATGAAAGTAGTAGTCATCCCAAAAAGTGGTTTAAAGATGTTTTAATATGGTAATTTTTTAGGAAGGCCAAGTCCTATCCATGGTTTTACACTTCAACTCACAAGGTGAAAACCAATGAGGTAAATGCTAAAAAAAATGGGAAAATAATCATAAAGCTACTATGACAAAGAATGACATAAAAAGACAAAAATAAAAGAGATATATAAGAACCAAAATGAAAACAAATGCTAAATGTAAAGTGTAATAAAATTTAAGAACATAAAGGAAAATAATGATGATGGTAAAGTGAAACTAAAAGAGGTAAAGTACACAAAAAAAAGAAACATGAGACAAAATAGCAAGTAAGATCTATGCTAACATCTATATAAAAGATGAAAATGTGAGATATAAGTCTATAAGTATTAGAAGGTTTCTTTAAATTGAATTTGGTTATTATTATCCATTGTAGAACAAGAGTGGGCATCGTAAGATGCTCCAATGGATAAGTGGATGTAGGGATGGGCAACAAAAGATGCCCCAAGGACTGAAGGGACATGTGGATGGGCATCACAAGATGCCCCAACATGTGAGGTGGATTGAGGTAACATTGAACCATTAAAATTATTTGCATTGGGTTGGTAGGCGAATTTAGAGATAGGTAAATGTGTTGGTTTGTTATATTTTAGGGATGTTGAATGTGATATATGATGTGTAGGAGAGGTATGAAGAGATAAATAAGGACCATGTATAATATGATTTGGAGTAGGAATTAGAACTAGGTACTCTTTTAGCTCATGTGACTTAAGAGGTTGAGGTTCAATGGATGCAATGATATGTTTTAAGTTGTTAATGTTAGCTATCCTTTCCTTATTGGTGTAGGAAGAAGAATCAATTGTGGTTTGAGAAAAATTAGTAGATGAGGTATAGGTATGGGATAATTATTGTTGTTCATTAGGTAGTTGATGTTGATGTGATTGTGGTTCTTGAGATTGAATTTGAAAAGCTTTAAAATAGTCTTTATAACATTGTTTTGTGAGAGTATCAAGATTAAAATACTAACCAAGCAAGGAAGAAAGAAGAAATAGGTGAATATCATGACAAGAATTATGATAATTACCTATATTAGCATGCCACCAAATTTTTTTTATCAAGATTCTACCATTTTGGAGGAGATTTAAAGGATAAAAGCTCATGGGTTTAGAAGGTGACAATTTATTCTTATGTTGCTCTAGACTCAAGGGTGGCTAGGTTGGGTTAAAATTGGTTAAATTGGATGCTCTATTTTGAGGTTGGAGAGGCTTAGATGAATCAATGTTATGATAAAATTATTTAAAAGGTTTTTTAGTAGTTATTTGAGGTGTTTCAAATCAAGTCATAATAAAGTCTTGCCTTTTTACTTGGTTTAAGGCTTCTTCTAAAGTTTTAGGAGAAAATATTCAAACTTTGTATTGAATGGGAGCTTTAAGAGTAGTAACAAATAGTTTTAAAAGAGTATCATAATTCATGTTATGGTCCACTTTATGAGCTAGAGACTTTCATAATTTGATGAAAGTGTGAGCATATTCATTAGGAAGTTCCTTGACATTAATAAAATGGCTAAGGTAATTTTTAGGAAGGTCATCATGTTGGAATTATTTACTATAACATTGAATAAATCCTCTACTTGTGAGATAAAATGTCTAGGAAGTTGGTTGTACCATTTAAGTGCATCACCAAGAAAGGTTTTGGATAATTGATTGGTGGTAGTAAAGGTGTTAGTTTAGACCCATTCCTTATAGAGATTACCAAAAGACTTAAGGAAGATAGTAGGGTCCTTAGTCCCATTATATGTGATAGTTGGAGAAATGTTTCAAATATATATGGATGCAATGAATGGGGCTAAAGGTTCATTTTGAAGATGTTGAATCATTTTGTTATTCATTAGAGGTTGAGGGATGATGTTCTCATTGGAATTTGTAAGAGGAGGGACAAAATTTTGATTTGGTTGAGACACGATGAATTGTGGTGGTTAACTAGTCTTGTGTAATAAATGTTTTTGCAATTGCATCATTTGGGAATGATTAGTTGTTTGCATAATGTTCATTTGTTTAACTATTTATGAAAGAATTTGATTTGTGTCGATTTGTGCATTAGTATTTGAAGGTGGGGTATTAGTTTTATTAGGAGGAGGATTATTTATAGGTGGAGGATTCTAAACATTAGTGTTAGTTGTCTTTAGTGTGGTAGAAGAAGAAGGAAGCTTTGTAAAGCCACCATTCTTTCTAGGAGTGTAAATAGTATTATCATCAAGGTTTTTGAATAATTGGGAATCATCTAGATTAATAATTTGACTGATTTAAACCATGTTACTTTGGAAATTAATAATGCCTAGTGATATTTTTATGGGTATAACAAGAGGATTGTGAAAATTGGTTGTAAGAGATGGAATATAATTTGAGGTTCTAACATTTGATGTAGATAGGTTGATGAGTTTATGACTTCTATGTTTAGAAGGTGTAAAAGTGGTATAAGATATATGATTGTCATGGTTTAGGATTTCTCTAATAGGATTCTCTAGATATACTATATGGTATGGGGTAGATCAAGATTGAGAAGATTTAGAACCATGTGATGAAGAATTTCACCATAAAGAGTTGTCTTTTATGGTGGATAGGTGGGATAGGAGAGAAAAATCCATGTACATTTGAAATGGGTTGAGACTATCAAGAAAGAATTTGATAAGAGGATTCATGATGCCAAGTAGGAGTGGATATTAGAAATCTAGGAAGAAAAATAATGACAAAATTAGCCAAAAAGAGGGATAGTTTTGAATGATACTAAGTCAGTATAGTCAACTTAGTATGATAAGGAGATAGTTTTGAATGATACTAAGTCAACATAGTTGACTTATTATCTTAAGGAGATAGTTTTAAATGATACTAAGTCAACGTAATCAACTTAGCATGTTAAGGACGTAGTTTTAAATGATACTAAATCAACACAGTCAACTTAGTATGCTTGGGAGATAAGTAAATTAGTCTATAAGACACCATGTTGATAGAGATGACAATGTTTTGAAAATAGATTTTTTTTTAATGTACTTTGAAAGCAAGAAATATAAGTAAACACACAATCAATTGGGTCAATGAAGATGATCCAATTGAGACACATAACACAAAACCTTGCGCCAATGCTGGCCAATGCAAGTTTTTTTTAATAAAACATATAATTGAGCAAAGAGTAAACAATCAACTTGGAATGTAAATGCTAACTAAGTGGTCATACTAAATGTTATTAGATTAATAGAGTATGATTTTATATGTGATATGAAGTTGGTTATAATCAAGGAAATAAAAATCAATCTACAGATGCTTTTAGGATGTTTCGGCTGAAAGGGATCTATGTTGGTAAAGGTATTGGCTTGGTATTAGGGCCTATCCCCTCACTTCAAACACTGTAATGATAATGGTGTCAGGTGATTTGCCAATATATACCATTAACCACATGTTTATACTTGGTTAGAAAACCAATTCAGCTTCCCCCTTGGTGATGAAATCCAAGTAGGTAGGCCTTGGGTAGAAAATTATTCAAATAAATTTTTAAGATTTTATGATTTGGTAGTGTGTGAATCAAAGATAAAAATAGTGAAACTAAATGGTGTATTGAAAAACCACCTAATTAGACTATGTGATCTATTCTAAACATTCAAGCAACTAAAAATGAAAGTGTGAGCTAATTACTAGCATAAAAGTGTTAATTTCAACTTTGAAACACAATACAATGTCAGTTCAGATGATAGTGTATGTAGAGATTAAAGAATAGAGTTGATAATGTCACTATTATACTACTGAAGCAAGGGTCTATCTAAAGAACTACATTGACAATGTCAACCTAGTCTTCTAGATAGAAGCATAATACATAACTAGGTTGATAGAGTGGACCTAGTTTGTTGTATAGGGGTAGTTTTAAAGAATAAAAATTTATGAAAAATAGAACTGTAATGAATTAGAAAAATGACAAAGAAAGAGAGAAAGGAAGCTTGGTGGGTTGGAATATGCTTAGAATTTGAATTTTTTTTATTAAATTTGCTTAAAAGTTCTACCAACTAAGATGACAAGGTCGACCTAGTTTTGTAAAAATCTATTATTGATGCCTACAAAAATAACCAAGTTGATAGGGTTGACCTAGTATGTTTTCTATAATCTATCTATAAAATTATGTCAACAGGGTCACCCTAGTTTTCTATATTTGTTTGTAAAACTACATCAATAGGGTCGACCTAGTTTGTTATCTAAAAGCTAAAAAAGAATACTATGTCAACCTATTTGATCTAATAACCTATATTTGATGAAGACCGATATAGAAAGAAAATAGTTATCTTGATATGACTATGTGTTAAACCTACACATAAAAGTTAGAAACTATATTGGCACTATCAACCTAATATCATAAATATAAAAATCTAATAAATAAAATGATAAAATAATGAAAAACATGAGATAAAACCTACAAAGGTTATATTCACATTGAATTCACCAAAATTTATGCAATCAAAAATGCATCATGTCTATAAATAAATCTTAAATTAGATAAGATAGATCATACCATACACTTTTGATTGGGGATATATTAAATAATCGAGAACATGACCAATATGGGGATCCACTAGACCTAATTATGGGATTTCTTATCATAATACACAACGTTAGGGAGGGTTCCAAAGCCTCAAGTCAAGCACAATCACACAATAACCCTAGTTAGGTCCTATGTTTTATATTCACTAAACTAATTACATGTAAAGTCTAATCTAGTGCTCACCAAAGCTTGTGGTACAAAGTGGGGGTAAGAAATAATAAAAGTAAACATGTATAAGAGACATATAATCATGTCAATGTATATGAAATCCTAATGCATAGAAGAGAAGTATAAATTCATGTCTATCTACTCTTACAAAGTAGGAACAAAGTTAGGAATACTTACATTTGAAGACAAACCCACCAAGCCTAAATCTCTCCCTTGGCCAAGGTGATTCGCAAGAGGTTGTTGTGGTATGTAAGGATGACAAGGATAAATCAGCTCTAGGATACATAACCTATCAATGCATACAAAAGACTCATCCATAAGACAAGATATATATCTCCAAAGAAAGTAAGAAACTCTAAGATTTCTCCTCAATTAGAATGGTGGATAAGTAGATGTGAAATATCTCTTACTTCTTCTTCTCTTCTCTCAATAATGGAAAGATGATCTTGTATATATTGAAAAATTTAACTCTAAATCCTTCCAAAAGTTTTGGCTGATAGGGTTGACCCAGTCGCCTCAGTAGTGAATTTGATAATGAAACATGCTGAATAATGAATTAAGTCGGTAATATAAGATAATGTCAAAAATATTACAGGGTCAACACAATTGACATAGTTATGTAAACTATCAATAAGGGGTTTATGTGAGGAAAAGAGGGATGGAAGGTGGGAAATTATTGGAGAAGTGTATAAGGGAGAAGAACGAGCTTAGGGGAATGGTTTTTAGGAGATAAGTGTGTAACTAACAAGTTGAAAAAAGGACAACAATCTTGTGAAGCACCAATGGTCTATCCGCCCCTTTCCTAGTACACCCCTTAAGGCATAAACTTAGAGATATTGAGACTCAATGGGTTCTTGCAAGATAAAGAGTGTCAGTAATTGATAAAAGTTTGAAAATATTATTTCTATACATAATGATGGTTTAAAAAATGAGATTATGAGTGAATAGAGGAGATTTATATAACCTAGCTTCATCATATATCCTTCTATAGAAGACTATTATAAATTCACTAAAATGGTAGATAAAGATGCTTAGAGAAAGATTTGTGATTCACTATTGCACAGATCAGTGCAAGCCTTTCAATGTAGAAATGTTAGTAAATGTCATCAGAGCATTCCTCCTTAGTAACACATGGCACTGTCAGGATATATGGACCACATGGAATTAATTCACTTTAGATCCATTGGAAATATACTGCCTAATTTTGAGCTAGAATACATACAAATACCAAATTATAGATGCAATCTCATTGCAATAAAATTGAGTGGAATCAATATGAATTATGAGATACAAATGAAAGTTGTTACATGGAATAGATGAATAAAAAACTAGATGCTCATAAATCAATACAATAAATCTACATTGCTTTCTTCATATACACACACTGATATGTTTTAATCACAATAATCCATAGGTTGAATAACTAATTATCCAAGGTACATGTTTCAGTAGTCTACTAGCCTATCATGCAGGGATCTAATAGATGCATAGAAGCTATCATACATGGGAGGATGAGTGCATTACTATCATCTATGGGGTCATTTTGACTACTAATTCATAAATTAAACATGAATATTATCAAGATGTACTATAAAAGACTCTCATCTTGAATGCAATCTAATGCTCCACAAAGTTACTAGACCATTTGCCTGCTTTGATACCAAATAATGAGTTTGGTTCAGATCTTCATAAACTAAACACAATAAAAATGAAGCTAAACATAGAGAGTAATTAAAAAAAACATTATATTTTCACACCATAAATATTTTCTATATAGATATCTTATTTATCATATGGGACTACAATATATAGGAAAGTGGTCTCCCTTATGTAAAGAATCGATATTAATCCACATCCCTCATATCTCTCAACCCCTCCCATAAATATCTTAACTTCTCCTTAATACTCTCTTTCATGAGATATCTTACGAGAGTTTTATTTACACATCACATTTATTAATATTATAAACAATGTTCATACTAAAATTTCCTAATAGTGTATTTTTCCACTAGACCACTTATTACAGTGCTTACAAAACCCCTCTTTTGATTCTTAGATTCACACATATTACTGAGAAATAAAAAATACATATAAAGGCCAACCCACCTCCTCTTCCTGATTGAGAAATCTTTCATCAAAAACACATTTTAATGTTAAGGCTGATAATGCTAATGATGAATTATGACCTTGTTATATAACTCAACCAACTATTTTTCATGCAATTCAAAGAATCCATCATTGACGAGACCAATCTTTGTAATAAAAGAGACATCAACTATTTCCAATGACACAATATCATGTGAGTTCCATACATAAATTGATATACATCATTTAAGTTTAGCATATGTATTTTTTTCATTCATATAACATTAATTGTGTTTATAATGTTAGGCTCAGGTCCTAAAAATGGATATGGAACAATACCCACATTAGAGAAAATAGTTGAGAGGTCTTCAAGTGCGGAATTAAATGATAATAGGTCCCTTTATGTACAAGCCTTTTGGGATTATTAGTATTCTTTTATTTCCTAATAGCTTGAGGTTGTGAATCCAATAGTATTAAAGGTATTGGAGGGTAACGTGCCTACTAATTTGGAGCATAGTTACTGGGTAAGTGCACAAAGCTGGGGGACAAAAATTTGCCTACCTGGGGACATGATTTTCCTAAAATTTTAGAAATATGAATTTCTCTAGATAATTTTAGACATCTACACTCCAAATTTAAAGATAGTGTAAGAATATGAAATGTATAATTTTGAGTCTAGTTTCCAAAACACTATTTTTTAAAAAAATGGTTAAGTATAACTAGGTCAAACATCTAAAATTTTAAGAGGAGCTCCTATTTTTTTCAAAAAATAAAGTAGATAGATGGCCATGTGGTACACCATTTTCTGAGAAGTGTTTAATATTATTTAAAACCCTTTGGAGAAAATTTAGAAAAGATCTTCTAGTTTGTGACCTATATTATTTTATATTTTTTCAATGAATACATTTTTATTAAATTTTCAAGTAAATATATCTTGAAAACTGAAAAAAAAATGGATAGCCATCTGTGTGGTGTGCCTAAATACCTCAAAAAAAGTGAAAAACCAATTTTTTGAATGTGTATAATTAGGCCTAGTTTATGACCATATAACTTGCTTTTCACTTGGATCAACGAAAGAAAACTTACATGAACATTTATAGGCATGTATGTTTGCATCATGTAGTGGCCTAAATAGGTATAATTAGAAATCAACATTGTTTGAAACCTTAAATTAGTCAAAAAAATATAAAAATCATATTTTTGGAAAGAGGAGAGCATGCTCATCATGATGGTATTAAGTTTTTAAAATTTTATTTATTTTTATCATAACTCTCAAAACTAATCTATACATTGATATTCTAAGGCTTTAGCTTGAGAATCCAAGCCATTCCCAAGCCAAAATTAGTGGAAATTAAATTCAAATTAAAATAGCATGATCACGTTAATGGATAATGTGATCTCGTTAATAGATAACATGATTATGTTAATGTAAAAATAATAATGCAATCGTGTTACTATTATTTTTCACATTAAAGCAATTAACATGTAGATGTAGTAAATGGTGGTTAATAGGTAATGTAATCATATTATTAATAATGTGGTCACATTCCTATTATTTTTCACATAAAATCATGTGGGAGTTGAACATGAAGGCAAATTTGACTAGAAGATTATATTTACTACTCTAAATGTTAATTAGATATAAGAAATGAGGGCCACTTAGTATTTGATAGAGTTGGTCTCACAGATGCATGCCTTAAATGTGGAAAATAGTTTTTCAAAATCCAATCTGGTTAGTACTTGGGCATTTTAGGGTCTAGGTATTAAACCTAGGGATTTTAGTACATAACTTTTGCAATTGATATCCATTTTTGGTAAACATAGACATTTTTTAGGTTTTTATGCCTTTTAGATTGATTCTTGGCATTTATAGGAGTCTTAGGTTTATCAAAATTAAAGTTTAAAAACTAATCACTTTGAACTTCATCCAAAGTGGTGTGATTGGGGTATTGTAGATCATATTGATAACATGCACATATAAAATGACCACTTTGTGTTAATTTTAGTTGTTCATCATCCCACCCTCATCATTGAGCACTTCCTACTCATCTCTCATTACCCCTAATCACTCTCTCATCATTCATCATTTTCCCTAATCACTCCTTTATTAACCCTCACTATCCCTATTCATCTATAATCACTTCCTTATAATACATAATCACTCCTCCATTGACCCTCACTATCCTTCATCATCCCTAATCACTCCCTTCCCATCCTTCATCATCCCTGATCACTCTTTCCTCATTCTCATCATCCTTAATCACTTCTTCATCCCTATTCACTCCATCCTCATCCCTAACCACTCCCTCATTAACCTTCATTTTCTTTCATCATCTCTAATCACTTAGGATTATCATCCCTAATCACTCCATTGATTATCACCATCCCTCATCATCCATAATCACTCCATCCACATCCCTCATAATACCTAATTAATCTTTCTTCATCCCTCATCATCACTAATCACTTCCTCTTTGATCCTCACTATCCCTCACCAGCCCTCATCACTTCATCATTGAACCTCACCATCCCTCACCATCACTAATCACTCCCTCATCATATGATGTAAGTATATACTTTAAAGATATCTTTGATTCCAATCATATGTTATTTAATCAATTATAATAGAAATTAACTCTTTTATAGGACTTGCATTGCCAATACCCATTTGTGATAATAAATTTTATTAATGAATGAATTGGATGACATTACAAATTTATAGTTAAGTAACACAAGTACTAACACAAATTATAGTCTAAATTTTAGTTCATCGAATTATCTTTATTTTTTAGCTGACTAGATGAAACTTTATTCAGTTACACCTTTGGTAGTTTGGTTCAAAAAATCAAAATTAAATACAAATATCTTGTATAATTCTCTAATTCTAAGAATATTTGAATTAGATGTAAAATTATTTAGTGTTTCCCATTATTTTATGACTAGAATATTGGTCAGGTTCACACATGCACTCATTGTGGGTGTAATGTGTTCCAAATATTTTATCTCTTCCATGAAAAATGAACATTTATTCATGTTATCATAATAATATGTTTTTTAAAAATGTGAAACATTAGTTTAGCATGGTGTAGATGTTCATCCCATGTTTTTTAAAGATTAAGATGTCATCAACGTAGATTAAAAAAATGACATATGTAAAGGGCCTAAGGATGTCATAGGCATAACCAGCTAGTCAATCAATATTTCCTTTGTTTTTAAGATTATATTCTAAATGTCTAGAGGTTTAACATGAATATGATGATACCCAACTTAAGATCAATTCTGGAAAATACTTATACACTATGGATATGGTAGAAAAATACCTTAATATTTAAATGAGGACAATAGTTCTTCACTTTAATCTTGTTAATATTTTTTAATTGATTCACAACTTTGGCACAAACACAATTGGGCTTCTACAAGGAAATGATTTGGGCATGATGTGTCCATTACCCATTATTTCATGGATCTACCAATTTATTATTCATTATATAGAAATGATATGTTGTATAAAGAGGTTTGAGGTAGAGGTAGTTAAGGGATCAAATCAATAGTATTGTTTACTGTACAGTATGTAGGAACTTATTTAGGTGATTGAAAGATATCCTTGTATTCATCTAGTTTATAGTTTAATTATTTTGTCTTTATTATTGTTGGATAAACAACAATATGATATGGTGACGTAAGGATGTTATTACATTTACTTCTTACCATCACGAGTATACTTCTTACTAGAACTAACAAGATTCTTACACTTCTTGGTACTAATGACTGAAATTTATGAACTAACTGTGGTATATGGTATTTCAAATCATGACAATATATCATAGAATTTCAAGGATTTAATTCATAGACTACATTATAATGGTAAATATATGGTTTACCACATGTAAAACATCACACACCTAAAATGGTGAGATGTCACAAAGGATTGCATCTTTAAAAAGTTTGATTTTGTATACCAAGTGACATTACTAGGTGATCCATTTCTCAAGGTCTACACTAGACCATACACTAGCATATGGTTATGGATGATGTATAAATTTCAAGTTCAATTTTTGAAAATATGATTTAGGAAAAATTAAATTCTTCTGACTTCCATTGGAAATGATGAAGTGTATTGGATCACCATTGATCTACATTTATTAATGAAATAATATTTTCAATTCATATAAATTCTTGTTGGGGGAAGTAGAGATATTTCTAGTACCGACCATATCATTGGGTCCATAATCTATTATCTACTTAACTTTTTATAACTTGTACCCACTTTTTGAGATGTGCAAGTAGAGAGCTCATAGTGTGACACCCTTCATTGGATTGAATATTGAAGTAATGAATTAAGCACTACTTTCCAATATATGACCACTTATTCTAATCATTTGAAAATTATTTTCCACTCTATTATATGATGACTCAGTTAATAGACATAAAAATAGAAGGCCTTCAATTTAATTATTTAAATCATAAAATGTACTCATATGGAAATAAATTGATTGGTTTCAGGAAATCACATGGATTGGTGATCCTCATGTATTTACTACCCATTTTTGGTGCTATAGTGGTTTTACTTGAATCTCTTTTTCTGACAAATTTTCAATTATGAATTACATCATTTATAATATGCCCATAATTTTTCATAGGTGTTAAATATTTTTGTTTCAAATTTACCTCCACATCATTTTGATCACTATGTTTTATATTTTATGCTAGCACTCAACTCTCCATTAGTATCTCCTAAAATTGTTAAACCCTAATAAAATACCACCATCAAGGTATAGGATGGATTGATTAAGGATGAGGAAGGATGAGGAGAAATTGAGTAAAGATGATGATGGAGTCAATAGGGATGATGAGGGATGGTGAGGGTTAATGAAGGAGTAATTAGGGAGGATAAGGGAGTGATTAGGGATGATGAGGGATGGTAAGGATTAATGAGGGAGTGATTAGGGGTGATGAGGGGTAAGGAATTAGTGATTAGAGATGATGAGGTATGATGAAGAAGTGATTAGGGATGATGAATAATGGTGAGGGTTAATGAGGGAGTGATTAGGGATAATGAAGGAGTCATTATAAATGATGAGGAATGGTGAGGGTTAATAACGAAGTGTTTAGGGATGATGAGGGACAAGAAGGGATTGATTAAGGATGATGAAGAAATGATTAGGGATGGTGATAATCAATGAGGGAGTGATTAGGGATGATGAGGGATGGTGAGGGATAATGAGGGTGTGATTAGGGATAATTAAGGAGTGATTAAAGATGATGAGGGATGGTGAGGGTCAATGAGGGAGTGATAAGGGATTAGGAAAGAGTGATTAGGGATGATGAGGGATAGTGAGGGTCAATGAGGGAGTAATAAAGGATGATGAGGGAGTGATTAGAGATGAATAGGGACAATGAAGGTCAATGAGGGAATGATTAAGGATAATGAAGGATGATGAGAGAGTGATTAGGGGTGATGAGGATTGATTAATAATTGATCAAGGATGAGGGAGGGATGATGAACAAGTGAAATTAACACAAAGTGTTTATTTGATGTGTGTAGGCCATCAATGTGACCTGTGCTACCCTAATCACACCACTTTACATCAATTTCAAAGTGAGTGATTTGGAAACTTTAATTTTAACAAACTTAAGACTCCTAAAAATGTAAGGAATCAATATAAAATACATAAAAACCTAAAAAAATGACTATATGTTTACCAAAAATGGACATCAATTACAAAAATTATTTCTTGAAATCCCTAAGTTTAATACTTAGACCCTGAAAATGCCTAAGTACTGACCAGATTGGGTTTTTGAAAAATTATTTCCACATCATAAAGCATGAAAATATGAGACTAACTCTATCAGATGCTGAGTGACCCTAATTTCTTATATTTTCTAAAATAAATTTAAAGTATAAATTTAAGTTTATATTGTTACATACATTTATTTTATTATATTTAATATTTAGAGTAGTAAATATAAGCTTCTAGCCAAATTTACTTTAATGTGCAACTCCCACATGATTTTATGTGAAAAATAATAGGAATGCGATCATTTTGTCTATTAACCAACATTTGTTCCATCTACATGTTCGTTGCTTTAATGTGAAAAACAACAATAACACGATCACATTATTGCTTTTACAATAAATTAATCATGTTATCTATTAACATGATTGTGTTATACTTTAACACAATTATGTTATGGCTTAGTAATTACCAAGTCATAATTTAAAAAACATGATCACATTAATTAAATAATGTGATGGTGTTATTTATTAATGCGATCACATTACCTAAAATATCCACAAATTATTCCCTAACTTTGTGAACTTACCCTACTATCTGGGAGGACTAGGGCTATTTTTAGAAGATCATGGTTCTTTTGTTCATCCTTTATATAGTCAAGGGTACCTCAGATGATTTAGAATACAATCTGGATCAATTACTTATTCAACCAAGTAAATTGATAAACATGTTTTGAATTAGTAGAATTGAAATAGTTTTTTTAATTTAGGTTATCACATAAGTTTAGATAGAATATTAAAATAAAAATGAATTTTAATAAATGTTAAAAAAATTGTTAATTTCATCTAATTTTGATGAATTTTATCAAATTTCATTTTTTCACAATACGAAAACATAATTCGTATTAGCATCATGAAAATAAAATTTATAAATTAAAATAAGTTATAGTAAAATGTAAATTAACTATAATAGGAAATTATTGGTGGCATTAAAAAATTGACTAGATGATATTCCTGAACCATGCATAAAATAAGAAATGGGATTGTCATGTGTAAGAATAGGGTTATAGAGGAGATTCACCACATATCTACCCATGCATCGACTCTCATCATCATCATTCCAGGTGATTGCACTTGAAGGCAATGAAATTATTTTTCCCCACTGATCCTTGGATAACTTTGCTAGTGGAAAATGAATATTCTTTTATTTTTTGGTGAGTTATCTACCCTGACACGAAGCAACAAACCAACCTACCAGTGAAAAGGATTTTTAAAAACTACGGAGGACATCAAAACCTAAAACAACAGTCTACAAAACAATCTGTCAACATTAGAATGGGGCCAAATAATATATTATTTATTTTATCTCTTATGAGATGAATTTGGGGGCTTCACCCCACCGTATAAGCCTCTAGCTAATTACTTTAAATATTTATTAAATTAAAAAAATATTTTTATGTTGTCGTTTATTAAATTATGAGTTATTCTCATTAATTTTAGATAAGCTAAATAGGTACTAGAATATAAATTATCAATGTAAGTTAGTCAAATTTAACATAATTTGGAATTTGAAGTTCAAGTTTTTGTGCGCTCACTTTTGTTTGTGTCTAGTTTACCAAGGCCTTTGTCTTGGGGAACAACTTTTATACATTGGGATTACTCAACTCAAATTTCCAAATTGTTCAAGAGTCATCCTTCAAACACTTCCTATGGAATTGCCCAAAATCTCAATCTACTTAAAATTAGGTTTACAACATTTTCCAATCATTCCACCTAGAGCCATTCTCATCATATATGGTTTTACTTATAGATATTGCTTAATGGCTGAATTATATTACTTCTCTTTGAAACATTTTTATAACTATAATTTTATTTCAACTATGGAAGTTTAGAAATGAAACTATGTTTAATGGTGAAGAACCATCTTCCTAGTTCTTCGTAAATGACAATGTAATTATTATGTATTTGGAATTTATGTAGATTTAAGTTCAAACCAAAAAGGTGGAACTCAAATTTTTAGCACTTTTAGGTGTTGCTCAACCACTAGGAGAGTGACAATTTCACTCTAGCCACATCCCCTTGGGCCAACCACCTCATGGTTCTTCTCTAGTGCCAAAGTATCAGTGAATTAGTTCTCATAGTGACAACTACTTCTCCACTCCTCCTCCTCATCATCAATGGGATTGGAGTCTATTGTCATCTCATGGGAGGTCTATCATTGGTTCTTCATAGTGGATCTCATATATTCAAGGAGGTAACCCAATTGGAAACTTTTTAAGATTACCCTCTAGTTAGGGCATCGATGTTTCTTTGGCTCTTGTGGATACCACTTAGGATGGTTGGGTGGCACATGATCCTCCTTCAGATGAGCCTTCCACGTAAAATTCCCAACCTCTCAAGGATGATTTGCATCCTCCTTCTAGGGTTATGAACAATCCCTAAAAAAATGTGATTTATATTTTTATGTTATGTTGGTCACTATTAGTTGATGTACTTTATCAATATTTTTGAGTAGGATTTTTCCTTCGACATGAAGTATAGGTCGTAGATTCCAACAAACCACTTTATTTTTATAACCATTACTATATATTATTATTTTTTATTAATAATATTTATATTACTATATCCCAAAAATAATGTTTTAGATGATATTATATAATTTAATATGTTTATAAGTTATAAATATAAGAGTATTAGCATCCTTATCGGGTGTAAAATTTTCCCTTAATAATATTATATATTTTAATGGTAAGAAGAATAATACCATTTGGATGAAAGTTATATTTGAAAACTTAAATACAAAATATTCACATTGAAAAAAATACAAAATATTTACATGTTATTATTCCTTTTATGATGGTCAACCGTACATGTCATGAAATGCTTTGAAGATGGTTATAGTTTATTCAATTTTCATTCAAAAATATTAAAGATAACATATATGTATTATTATTATTATTATTATTTATTTAATTATATATTTAGGGGTCTACCTAAAATTTTATTTTGCATATGGAAGACTCAAATTTAAAATAAGAGTTATGAAGTGGATTTAGTACCTATGAATTAGAGGAATAAGGGTGTTGTGCATTTAGTCCTTGCAATCATTGTAAAAGACAAGTATTTGGAAGAAGATAAAATTATCATTGTGAGGATCAAATAACATGTATAAAAAATAGACTTTGGGAATATGGGTATAAGATGGTTTTATATTTGTATAGAGATGAGACATTTTATTTCATGAAAAAACTTTAGGAATGGCAAAATGATAGGGAAATGTTAGGAAATATAAAACATGCAAATGGTGGAAGACTTTAAGGTGCACCAAATAGTCATCATGAGGGGTAATGAAAAGCTATTTCATGTGGTATCAGATATTAAAAATATCATATTCTACCCCAAATCCAAATTTTGGACAATGGTTGAATTTATAGACACCTAAAACTGGCTGCCAATAACCTCTAATCAAGCTTTAGACTAATTTCTACCAAAATGCAGAATTTGGGATAAAAACACTAAAACAAATTAAATGGTTAGAATTTGCCATATAAAAGTTCCAATTTTTTACAATGTATCTTTAAATGGGGTAATGCATTTTATGAGACAACTAACTTTGATTAGACCATTTTAAGTCAAAATGACATTTTCACACCTGGGTGCTCTGGATTGTTGTTTTCTACCAAATTTATTGCACAAGATACATGCCCTTGTTATTTTGTATTAGAAACATCTTAAATGGGATAATGGTTCCAATTCATCTAACATCACATTATAATTCTAATCCAATCAAATTTCAAGCCAATAATATGACATTCTGACCAACTTGATTAATTTGTGCACCGATTGCCAAGATTTGCACCAAAATTGATAAATCACGTTTAAAGATAATTAATTCAAATAATGAGCCTAATTAAGAATTCCATGTATATTTTTGAATATTTGTTTTTATAAATTGATATTGAATAATTGAATCATCTAAAACATAATTTTTTGGGAAGGCATCTGTAGGCCATAAATGTAATATATATCTGATTAAACCCTCCCATGCCTCTTTAATGCTTCTTTATCCTAAATATTTATGAGGGAATTTATTGATTTTATCCTCCAAAATTTAATGGTTTCTTATCCACACATCTTCATATTGATATGGATGGCTCAGGTTCATTCTGATCATTTGCAAAAATCTATAAATACAAGGCCTCACAGCCATAATTTTAAGCTTGGGTAGTATACAGTTACCATGCACAAATGATTCTAAAGCCTCATACAATTATTTTTATAATGCCCAATTGTTGAACCAAGAAAAATCCATCACAAGCCAAAGGTGCCAAGGAGAGAAGGAACTAAGCTACTCCATAGATGAAGACTCTTTGATGCACAAACCTGGCAAGCCACTCTACAAACCATTTAAAAGCTCTAAAGAAGGTGAAGGAAGGTTTATTTCATGTTTTATTTGTTGATTTCATATTATGTTTGTTACTAATCTCCCCTTAGTATCTCGGCCTAGAGATGTCATGCTTGTTAGTGTTATGTTCTTTTTTATTTCATTTTGAACTAATACTTGATCTAACCCCCTTTCTTGAGTCAAATTCCTAGTTCACATAATTTATATAACTTCTAAATATTATAAATGGGTATGTATCTTGTAAGGTAAAACATATTTTATTGATCATTTTATATTGTTAAGGGTCGATAAAGATATTATGAGTGCAGATTTGATTGTATCAGAATAAACTAATCTAGATAAACATATGATTAAGTGCTTAAAATATTTATTTCAAAATAAAAATGGTTCAAGATAATTTTATATTTTATATAAATTAGTAATATTATATTAATTTAATATAATGAATTAGGTGTTTATATATCAAACCACAAACACATATGATGTATAGGAGAAGAGGAGTTTGGTCGATCGTACGTAAAAATCATATTTTCCAAAAACATTCGATAGAGATGTGGTAAAAAAGTAATAGTTTAGATGTGAAGGAGAAATGTTTCCAACTACCCCAAAATAAGTGCAAGTGTGTTTCATGGTTAGTATGCAAAATTTAAGAGGATGATGTGTCTCAAAACTTAGGTTTGACATACAACATGTGGTGCCTTAGGACTAGTCCATGTTTTTGACAACATATGTCATCATGAGTCTATTATTGGTTCCCCATGATTTCCATATATGGTGCTCTAATTTTGTCTCCAACACTTTTAAGTACCATGTGGTCTCCTCAAATTGGCCCTCAAATGACAAGCCTTATAAGGTCAAGAATGATAATATTACTCATGACAACCTTTTATTAGTTCTTATTATATCACCAAAATTAGCAGGGTATACATGGAATGTTATGGTTGGATCCACAGACTAAAAATTCTATCAATGAGACTTTATCATTAGGACAATTGGATTTAACACATGGAATGAAGATCCCACCAAACTGAATTCCTCACAAACACCAAAAAATATGCAACATGCAACAGTAGTCTAGGAATAATGAGGATGTATTTTCCAACCAGGAAACCCATGATGGAAGAATTGTATGATATTCAAAACCTCAATCTATGAGCATTCAGACAATGTCAATAAAAAATAAAAATAACCTAGGTAAGAGTTTAGTGTGGAAGGCTCAAAATGAGTTGATGGGGGTAAGAATAAATGGAATTGTAGGTGGTCTAGATGGATTCTGATAAGATAAGCTTCACAAAATTGAATCAATCAATTAAAAAATATATACACTTCAATACAGACACATAAGTACAAATATGCATGTTCAAAAAGTAGGGGAAATTCAAACTGACCAAGATTAGATAGTTTAGAAGAGAATCTATTAGACCATTAGAATATATTTTTATGATTCATTCTAGAGCATTGAGTATGAATAAATGGAGTAGAGGAATAATTTGAGAAAATTTCATATAGAATATAAAGGTGTTCAACTCACATTGGCCCTCAAATGAAAAGCCTTACAAGGTCTAGACTGACAACGTTACTCACAACAACCTCTTATTAGTTCTTGTTATGTCATTAGGATTGGTAGGGGTATATGTGGAATGTGGCAATTGGCTTTATAGGCTATAAACTCTGTCACTAGGAATTCATCATTGGGATAATTGGATTTAACACATCAAAGCCACTGGTTGGTTTGATTGCTAACATAATATGACACATCATTTGTTATGAATCTAACACTTTGAAGACCCAAATTTAGGTCATGTCATTTCAACATCCCATTGCTAATTGCTAACCAATGAAATACATTATAATCCATGTTTATTTTTTTTGAATTTCTTGAGATTTATTGGACGATGCAAAGTATTTTAGTAAATTTTAATTGAAAATAGCTTTATTTTTTAGGAAATTTGGCTTGTCAATGAATTTAAACCAATCAGACACCAAAAAATATTTTATTTCTTAATTTTTAAAATAGTATATTTTAAAGCTAATATCAAAACCCAACAATAATGGAAAAATGGTTCAATTTGATAAGTGGCACAAATTTCTATGTAAAACTAATTGATCTAGGTGATTACAATAGATCCATGCTAAAGAGGTACTAAATAATACCATCACTAAATTATATTTTATTTCTTTGAAATTATGTTAAAGGCACTTTTCTAAATGAATATTCAATAAAAAATCTAAAATCTATAATATTTGATTAAAAGATAATAATAAATATAAAATCTATAAACAAAATTAATATTTTAATAAATTTATAAAATAAATTTTAATTTAAAATTTATTTATTTTTAAATATAAAAAATTAGAAATTTTTACTTAAAATTTGTTATAATGATTTTGGATTGATCTTAAATTTTATATCTATTTAATTATCACTTAAAAACAATTCCTTCTAAAATTATAAAAAATTATAATTAATGAAAAATCTAATTAAATTTTTTTTGATATTAATATTAAAGATGTTTTTTAAATAAATATATTTAAAATATTTATACTAAATTTTTTATATATAATATTCTTAAATATAACTTTTAAATTAATATAAAAAAGTTTTATAATATTTTATTTCTTTAAATAAAAATAAATTTAACCATTTTAAATTTCTAAAGATTTTAAGTTTTTAGATTTTACAAGGTTAAAGAATAGGTAGTTTAGGTAGTTTTTTTTTTTCAAAAATTTATATTTTTTAATATTAATTTTTATTTTCTAATATAAAAGTAAATAAACAAACATCCAAATCAAAATGTGTGAGATATAGCACCAAATTATTATTATCTTTCTATTTTCATATATAAAACTTACAATGAAATTATATTATTTAACTTGTTTATACACTTTTAAAAAACTATTACCATGCAATTTGGCATGCCTTTATAGAAATATTTTATTTTTATTTTTAGGACAATCAAACTAGCACATTATAAACATTACATGTATTGCAGTCTAAGTGGCACTGGTAACCCCTGTATGTTATCTCTGAGAATGAATTTTCTAAAAAGATAAATGGCATGCCAAACAAATTCCTAGATCAATCAAATTTTAATATTTGGTACATTTAATTAATTTTAAAGAATAAATTTTTTAATGGTGTAAAGGAAAATTATCACTTGGGGTTAGTGCACGGAGTTGGGGGATAATTCTACTAACATTTATCATAATGTGATCACATTAATTAATAATGCGATCACATTAATTAATAATTTGATCACATTAATTAATAATGTGATCATGTTATTTAATTAACATGATCACATTACTTAAGTCTAAGCTCAAGATTTTTGAGCCATAATGTGATCATATTATTTAATAACATGATCATGTTATATTGAACAAGAATGTGATCACATTATTAACGATAATATAATCACGTTCCCTATGTCATAAAAAAATAGGGAAACCCAAATGCAAAATTATTCATTTTACATTCACATTTCCTCATCTTACCTTGTTTTGTGATCACATTTTACTGAAAAGAGTGTCAGGAAGTGCCAAAAAGCTGATAAATTCACCCCATAGGTTTGCTGATCGATGATACTACTATGTAGGAGAGGTAAGTCATCAAAAATATTTTTTATTTAACCCTAATTTTTCATAATTTTCACTGTTTAACCCATGTTTTTAATTGTAATTAATTTTTTTCTAACAGGCCATCCTGCTAACTCTCCCAACCCTCCTCAAAACCCTCAGCCTATTCCTCCTCATAACCCTCTACAAAACCTTATTATTCCTCCTATCCGTCCACCTAACCCTCCTATAGTTCTCAAAAACCCCTAACAGTCAAGAATTTTTAATTGATAACATTATCAAAAATAAACTTGAAATTAAAGACCTAATTGATAGAATGAGAGATCCCAATTCAACCAACCCCTATTGCACCTAGCTATCCAATTACCTATAGACCTTATTAGGTCAAATTGACTCGATAATGAGTCAAATTGACTAATGGACCTCATATAGAGATACTTGTAGGGCCTATTATGCTGATAAGTTATCAACCCTTTAGGTCAAGAATTTAGAAATTTCAAAAGTTGACATTTATGACTTATTCATTAACCCAGCCACCAATGCCCCCTTTCCCATAAACACCAAATGTTTTCCTATCCACCACTATGTACATAAATTAATCATGACCAATTTTTAGGATTGATGGTGGATGGTCTTTGACTATCCACCATGTAATAACCATAAGGTCTCATTATATTTTTTGAGGAAACTCTACTATGAGTTTGTCCTCAATCGAATTCATAATTATTTTGATTTTAGTGTGTTTTAGGGCAAAGGAAAAGACTCTATGAAAGATCAAAAAAGAACACATTATGTGAATAATCATCCTACATGGATTTATATCCAAAAGCCTCTTGATCTTGAGATCCTCTCCATGGTTCAGTAGGTCATAGAGATATACACTTTCCATGCTCTTAGTTCACTCATCAATACACTCATTTAGCATATGAGTAGGCTTTCATAGAGTGATGCTATAGATACTCCATATGCTACCCAATCCTAAACCCACCCTTTTAGCTCATGTGGATCTATGTGATTGGGACATTTTGATGATGATGGCATCGGTGGTTTATATGGCTTAGATCACATTCTTATGATTGATGAGTTTTTGGCACACACATTTGACAAGTAGACATCAATCACCACATAGATGCAGGTATATTTTATATAAATGTCATGTTAAATTTAAGTTATATTTAAAAATTTAATTTTTAAGCTAACAATTAATTTACATAAAAATTTAATATAATATATATGTCAGTTTTTATGTTATAGGAGGTGATAGTTCATCATCGCAACTGACATTTATAGCATTCAATTTATCACAACCATTATTTTCATATTTAGATCTAGCTTCTAAGCCATCCATGAATGCATCTACCTCTATTAGGATGATTCCATTTACATATATAGAGGTAAAAATTGTTTACATATATGTTTTTCTCTTTGCATTTATTATGACTATAGTTATTTGCATATACACGTTGATGAGTGATGTGGGATATGATTTCTATACTTTTTTATCTCTTACTTATACCTATGTGGGTGATGTACCTCCCATTATTTTTTGGCTAAATGGATCGTAACCTCCCATAGCCCTAAAAATCGCATTGAGAATCTTCACTTGAGACTCTAAACCAACCACATTTTCCTCTAGGCCAACTATCTCTCTCTTATTATGAGGCAACTCCACATACGTATGATAAGTAGGGAGAAAAACATATGTATGCTTGATTATTAACACATGGATAACTGCATCCACCAAAATATTATCGAGTCTCAAATAATCCTCACTTAAAAAATTCTAACCAAAGTTTCTTTGATCATGATTCATCACTAAGTGACTCACTCTTAAACCATATAACAGGAGAAGACATTAGATCCCTAGTCACATAAAGAAACAATAACTGAGTAATAAATTATAAAGTAACATAGAAAGTAACTAAAAATAAACCAACTCACTACTTTATTTGGGTAACTTCATGTTAGTCTAGGTATAATTCCTAATTGGAACTCATCTTATCATTCTCCTCCTATCTTGTTGGTACATTTATAACAAGTGTATGATCACCCTTTTTTCCCCCTAAACTTCATCTCCTCACCCTCTATCCTATGCTTTTTTCTACATCTAAATATCTAAATATTATGGTGTTGGTTGTATTTAATGTTGGCATCCTACAATAATTACAACCTAGACATAAGATATTTTTCTAAATGTACTCCTCTAGTTAGTAATTTCCTAATTTTTCCCATGATTGTAGTAGAGTGTCCACCTCATTCACATACTATCCTAAAATACTATAATATAGTAGAGCTACCAAATATATCATTGGAAATGTGTCCACCACTCATGAAAAGTCTCTTAATGGTGGCATACCTATCCAACTAGAAGCCTTGATGGCCCCCACTATCCCAATCTCTAACCCTCATCGGTAAGGGGTCATGTTATTGTACACCTATCCCATGATGAGTGTAGGTGTCATGTGCTTGTACACCAAAGTATTACACCCAATTAAAAACCTTACCTCCATCACAATCCTTTATCAGAGCCATAACCCTGTCTTTAGCTGACAAGCCAAGTATCCTAATCATAACCTTAAAAGTGATAGTCGACTCTCAAGGGACTTGTGAGAAAATTAAACTATTTTACATTATACATCCTAGTTGGTGAATAGGTTAAACAAAGGAATCTACTCGATGGGACAATAATCCCCACCTACATAATCTAGAGTATCCCTATTATATATAGTGTGGCCAAATCATTAGTCATTAATTTATCTATAATCCTAGGAAGCCAATCATACTTAATCACTCTACTCCATAAAATGTAGGCCCACATTTTTAAAACACAATTTAAAATATACATAAATACTCTAAGTTAATCTTGAAAATTCATCCAAAAGGAATTAGTCATGAGGGTCTAGACCTAAGGCAAACCCCTATTTTTAGACAAGTAATAAATCAAAAACCAATATAGTCCAACATGTAATATAGCTTTAATTAAAGATTTTGGCCAAATTATATTTATATTTATCAATTTGAAAAAAAGGAAACTAGTGTATTATATATTCCATTTCATAGTTTTAATCCTCTAATTTTTGTTTTTGTACAAGGCTATTGCTCTAACACTTCAATAAATGTCTTATAATTTCAGATCTAAGTGTATTTTCATGTGCATACTTATCTTTTTCTTTCCTATAATGTGTCATTGCATTCATGTACTTATATAGAAAAGTATTTTATATGTATAAGTGCTTCTATTGATCATTTTGGTTTTCATATATAAGATTTGATGTACTTTATATAAAATAAGTGAGACCTTGTTTACATGAATAATTGATGGCTGGTATTGATACTCCTCCCTCTCTACAAGCTAAGATAAACATAGGCATTGCTATTACAATTTCATTTTCACAAGAGATAATAGAGGTATATATTGGTTCTTGTAATTTTGAATTGTAAAAATAGACTTATTTTAATAATTTTAGTACATGTGTACTTTGGGTAAATATAACTCATGTTTATGTATTGTGTATGCAAGGTTGTCCAATGATAGCTGATAGTCTAAGTTAGATGGTGATTGGGAAAATATATCATGTTCTTACTGTATTTGAGATGACTATTCAGAGGGCTGAGCCTGCCATTAACTTGATTGAGAGTGAAAAATAGATTGTGCAAGATCACGAGCTTGCAATAAGTGTGCATGTTTAAATGATTTTTATTTTAGTTTAAAATTAATTTATTAACAATTATTTGAATGTATTTTATGTTAATTTCATAATAATTCTTATATTTGAACATTTTCAACTGCAAGCTAGCTATGAGTGTAGGACCTGTAGTCATACCTTGGAGCAATCCAAGGCATTAGAGGGGTCTCCATCTACTAGTAGGGCATCCCAGGGAAAGTCTTCTTTGAGGAAAGTAAAGAGAGGGAGGCTATTTGATGAATACAGTTTTTTACACATAAGATGTACTTTTTTATATGCATATATAGTAATTAATGCATTTTTGGCATTGTATATGTGCATATGATTTTAGCCAACATTAGATACTATGTTGGTAGAAGTAATTTTTTGTATGGCTATCATGGCCCAATCTATGTATTATTGTCATTGGAAATGTATGTGCCTATATTATATACCTATCATGGCTTGATCTATCTAATTTATATTCATCTTTTATTTCATTGTGTGTTATTATATAGTGTTGTTTTGATCTTCCAAATTATTATCTATATCAGGTCTCATATTTAATGTTGTACATGCAAAAATGAGGATTAAAAAATTATTCTTTTTAATGATATAAATCTTATATCTTACACATTTTTTAATTTTCATTATGTAGTGGAAATTAATAATGACACTCTTATCAATTAGGCTTAATGGCCTTCTTCTCTTTGTACCTGCTTCTTGTACACTTTTGATGCCGAGTTTTCTCAACAGCTTGCAAGTGTTTAGGATCTTGATCAAAGGTATTTTTATCTAATCTTGTGTATTAACTTATATTATACCTCAAGAATCATTATCCTACTCATACAACATAATTCCAACTTTTGAACCTCTATCTCTTTTATCTTTTCTCAGATTTCGCTCTTTATCCTTTGTCTTGACTTGTAGCCCTATTTTAGGGAAAACCTCATGTTATATTATATAATAGACACTTCAATGAAAAATAATTAGGTTTTTGACAACCCTTTTCCATTCCATTACCCCCAAAAAAATCTTGGGTTAAGTTCCTTTGAAAAATCTTGTACCTCTAGGCTTACTTGACACTCCAATTGGCCCTCCAAATGCACAAAGCTCCAAGGTTTGACCATTATGGAGACACTTTGAAAAAAAAACATATATTTGACCACCCTTTTGACCAATATTTATTTTCAATCAAATTTGGTCCTCAAATCTTCACCTAAGTTTAACTTTCTTCTTTAGCCCGTTTCTCACTAAGTCTCTTAGGATAGTTGACTACCTACAGGGTAGTAAAATATGGAATATATAAGGTGGAAGTATGAAATCAATTTATTAACTTAATAAAGACACACTATATTACAAATTTTTAATAAATTTTAAGGTTTGAATCTCTTCTTATGGTCAAAACCCTAAAAGTTAGGGTTTGTAGCAACTGTATAGGCTGAGACTAAAAATAACTACATATAATGTGCAACCAAGACTTTAAAGATGATATAATTATTGTATTAGGTCTATCTAATATTCTTACAAATTTTTCCTTCAATGAGTAATTTCTCACAACCCTCAAGGCATTCAAAAATAAGAAATCTCAGTCATTCAACACTATATTCTGTATGTTAGAACTAGGGGTATGTAGGGTCTCTAGGTTTTTCAACATCAAAGGACTCTATAACCAAAAGTTAGTTTATCACCAAATTATATGACGATTATAAGACCTTATATATCACTTTTTAAATCAAATACAATATTCAATACAAATATTACATTATACATAATTTTGAGTTTAGGACTATGGACTTTTAATGGGAAAGAACTATAAACAAAGTGAAACTTACAAACTCTTGTACATATGTATGTTATAACAAGATTAAAATATAAATCTTCATATGTATTTCATCTCCACATTATCCAAATAACTCAAGAGAATGAAATATTGAATACTCATACTTTTCACCATCTACCTCAAATGGAATGTGATGTTACAAAACCAAAATAGATTGTTAACCTAAAATAGGGTATAGAAAGGGTTTCTTTGTTCTAGAGGTCAATAGGTCAATATATCAATAGGTAAATTAATCAATACCACATAATAGGTCAATAGGTGAATAGGTCAAAATTGTTAAAGTTGTAAAAATTGTCAAAGTTGTAAAAATTATAAATTTTTTCAAAGTTGTCAAAGTTGTCAATAGGTCAATAGATCAATTAATCATTAAGTTTATAGGTCTCTAGTTTAAGTTTTCAAAGTTGCCAAAGTTGTCGAATAGAATGTAGGTTATGAAACCAAAACTAAATGTTAACCCAAAACAAGTTATAGACAAGTTTTATTTATTCTAGAGGTCAATAGGTCAATTATTCAATGCCACCTAATAGGTTAATAGGTCAAAGTTGTAAAAATTGTCAAAGTTGTCAAAGTAGTCAAAATTTTCAATTTTTTTCAAAGTTATCAATAGGTCAATAGGTCAATAGATCAATTACTCATTAAGTTTCTAGGTATCTAGTTTAAGTTGTCAAAGTTAAAGTTGTGGTTGCATATTTCTAGTTTTGATGCTTCATGGGTGAAAAATGACATTAAAAACACATCCAAGGGGTGGATAAAATCTATGACTAGGTTCCTTGCCTCCCATTAGGTGAGATCGACAAACCCACCACCCATTTTGGCCTCAAGAACACCCTTCCCAATACAAGAAAAATAAAAATTTTAGCCTAAGTTCAAACACACATAAAATGAAAAATGTAAGTCATTTCAAAAAACCATAAAATACATCATGTACCTCCTTAATCCCTCTAATCATAACCTATAACACTTGGGTGGAATATTTGAGATCAATCTGTTAGACAAGTTACAATAATGGGTCTAAAAATGCATTTTTTTATCAGTGAACAAGCAACTTCTCAAGCTCAAATTAGCATTTCTACCTCTGGGACCTCCACCTACAAATATATCACTTTGGTCATGTCTAGATAGGAAAATTGCATGTTATTGTGCCACCATGATGTTTGAATCCACGCAAAAGTGCATTTTCACTACCTTTATAGAGAATAGAAACATTGACAACAAATGTTGTCAAAGTTGAAGTTGTGGTTGCAAAACTCTAGTTCTGATGCTTCATGGGTGAAAATTGACATTGCCAACACATCTAAGGGGGTTGGATAACATATAAGACTAGGTTATTATCCTATTTTTAGGCCCAACCAACAAACCCACCACCCATTTTGACTTCAAGAACACCCTTCCCAATATAAGAAAAATACAATTTTTTATCCTAAGTTCAAACATGCATAAAATGAAAATTGTAAGTAATTATTGCAAACCATTAGATCTTTCATGTACCTCATTAAGCCCTATAATCACACCCAAAATAACTCAAGTGGAATCTTCTATATCAATCCATTAGATAAGTTACAGTGATGGGTCCAAGTTTTGGTTAGTGAACAAGTAACTTCTCAAGCTCCAACTAGAATTTGTACCTTCGGGACCTCCACTTGTGAATATATCACTTTAGTAACATCTAGATATGTAAATTTCATGTTATTATGCCACCATGATGTTTGAATCCACCCAGAAGTGCATTTTCACTACCATTTTGGAGAGCAAAAATAGTGATAATTCAACAACTTTCTCTTCCTCTTCCTAATTCCTCTGGTGTTTTGTTCTTCAACAAATTCCTCTTCCTATTTGAACATGATCTAGAACCCATTAAAAGGGACAATTTATAAATTTTCAAATGAGGGTTCAAGTACATAGGTATGCAGATCTTGTAAAAGTACACACAAAGAATTTTTATACAGATATAAGTCTCGATTTGGGCTAAAAATAGTTGTTGATAAGTGAGATTATCACTAAAATAATAATAACACGATTGTGTCATGTTCTATACAAGGTCCCAACACATCCAACCCATTGAGAAGTTGATATCTATAATAACATAATCACATTATTATCGATATAAGCTATGGGTTGGAAATTGGAAATGAGGACTAAATGTTACCTATGTTAAAAATAACATGATTACATTATTAAATAATGTGATCACTTTATGCTTAATGTAGATAAGGGATTATATATTGGGGATTAAGGAAAATTAGTTCATAGGGTTTATGGATTAGGGATTACAATTTATGTTTTAGGAATTAGGTATTACTGACAGGACCTAGGTTCCCCAAAGCTCTGACACAACTTGTCAGATTTAAGAGCACATATGATTACCTTTGTATAAGCAACTAAACATGCAGAATTATACCAGAAGTACAAGTAACTATCAATGAGAAATAACACAGAATATGAGAGGCAACACACAATTGTATTCAACTCAGTTAGAAGGAAATTACAACAAAGAGATCACACTCTTTCATCCACTTCATGGGCATACCAGTAATCTTCCCTCAAGAGTAATCTTCTCTCAATACAGGTCACAACAAATAGCTAACACAGAGCTATTGTTCACCTCAACCTGTCAGTACAATACTGCCAGTACAACCGAGTACGAACCGGTACTCCAAGTAGATCTCACCATGATCTTGCTCCTTGATGTGTTGTTGTCACCTTGGATCTTGCTCCCCCACAAATATCCTTTTGAACCTCACACACACACACCCCTGTAGACCAACCTGATCTTACTTATCACATGTAGATCTCCAACTTGATCTTGCAACACCCTATAGATCAACCTGATCTTACATACCTGGAAGAACCCCTGTGATTCCACCATGGGAAGAACTCTCCTAGTTCTACACTTTACAATACAGCCCCATGGGTCTATTATATAGATCCCCTGCATACAATAATTAGACAAGTGGATCAAGACTTGAAGTAGTCTTTAACATGCAAATAACCCATTCAACTAATTGACTGTTCATCAACAACCAGTTCTGGAACCGCACAGGCGACCGACGTTGGTCCCTATTTGTCTGGAGTTGATCGACGTCGACCAACTCCTACCGATGTCAGTTGCTTTCTGTCGACCCCTGTCTGACGTCGGTGATCCTACCAGCATCGACGACTGTGACACTCAATATCCTCCTCCATGTTTGCATCCGGGTGAAGCTTTTAGCTCCACAACCTAACAATCTCCCACTTGGAGATAAACAACTACACCTATACTTATACCAGTACATTGTCTAATCTATATCTTGGCTTGTATCCCTCTTCAAGCTCAATCTTGAAAACCAACCACCACACACCCTGTGGTGCTACACCTGTGTCTGAATTTCTCCATTCTCAGCTTACCTTCTTCTGCCATTGCTATACTCCCACTCAAATAGAAATCCCTGTGAGTAACCTGTAATCAACAAACACTAACCAGATCTAAACTACCTGTTAGTCAACCTCACTGTGAGAACCTCCAACCTCGCTCTGATACCAATTGACAGGACCTAGGTTCCCCAAAGCTCTGACACAACTTGTCATAATTAAGAGCACATATGATTACCTTTGTATAAGTAACTAAACATGCAAAATTATACCAAAAGTACAAGTAACTATCAATGAGAAATAACATAGAATATGAGAGGCAACACACAATTGTATTCAACT
This sequence comes from Torreya grandis, assembly GCA_037957365.1. Classification (NCBI taxonomy): domain Eukaryota; kingdom Viridiplantae; phylum Streptophyta; class Pinopsida; order Cupressales; family Taxaceae; genus Torreya; species Torreya grandis. The sequence continues at coordinate 458,396 of JARHVA010008227.1, forward strand.
TAGTTAGAAGGAAATTACAACAAAGAGATCACACTCTTTCTTCCACTTTGTGGGCATGCCAGTAATCTTCCCTCAAGAGTTATCTTTGCTCAATACAGGTCACAACAAACAACTCAAGCACAAAGCTGTTGTTCACCTCAACCAGTCAGTATAATACTGCCAGTACAACTGTGTACGAACTGGTACTCCAAGTAGATCTTACATGAACTTGCAACAACCTGCAACTCAAATGATCATACTTACACCTGTAGAACTTCTCCCTGATCTTGCTGCACCTGCAGATCAACTGTTCTTACAATTGGAAGGATCTCCCTTGCCTTCCTCTATTTGCTCATGATTACAATACATGCCAATGGGTCTATAAATAGATCCTAGACTAAACCATAACTTAGACTCTTAATTTAGACACACAGCTCAAGACTCGAAATAGCCTTTACATGCAAATAATCAGTTCAAAAAACTAACTGTTTGTGCAACGAATAGTTCTAGAACCACATAGGTGACCGACGTCGGTCCCTGTCTGCTTGGAGATGATTGATGTCGGCCGACTCCTGTTGATGTCAGTTGGCCTGACCGACATTGGTGACTGTGACACTCAACAACTCCTCCATGTCTGCAAATAGTTGAAGCTTTTAGCTCCACAACCTAACAATTACAATTAAGGTCCAAAGTGAAGATGCACATCTACTAGGACCTTTCCCCTAGAATGGATTTGCTTTATGGATACTTGCATCGCTTCTTACATTAAAACCCATGGTTTTGAATTGGCATTGTGATGGAAGGGAAATGGTTCCCCACAAATTGAAATGATGTGTGCATTTAATAAAATAGTAGGTAGCATGTTTTTATGACATACGTGGCATAAAAATGTTTTCAAGCATGTTTCCCAAAGTGCATTAAATGCCATATCACTTACAATTTTTAATTTATTAAGTAGCTAGCCAATATGTTTCCCAAAGTGCATTAAATGACATGGTATTACTTTTGAATTCATTTTTTTCTCCTAATACTTGGATAAAGAAGCTTTGAGCACGTCAAAGCCCCAAAAAATAATAATAAATCATTAATAATAAAATGTGCTTTTGGGTTGCCATTATACCCTGGATGTCATCATGCAGATTGAGTGAATTAGTCAAATGGGGCAATCAGTCATGTGATTTAGGCCAAACTGAGCCATGTGAACTTAGTCTATAAATGATGTTAATTTGGGCTAAACTGATTAGTTCAAGGTTTAAAGAATTTATATTTGTGGTTTATAGTTTAAGGATTAAGAAATTTAAGTATTAGGGCTTATGGTATAGGTTTTAGGGTATATTTATACAATCATGTAGGAAATTAGGGAAAATTTGGGAGCCTTGAACTTATATCTGTGATTAAAAAATGTGAATTTGGGATCAATTATCCCCCAGATCATCACAAATTGAGCCTACAAAGTCAACTGTGGTAATGAGTGATGCAATTTTAAACAAGTTCATACTTGTGAACCTATATATATATATATATATATATGTATGTATATATATATGTATATATGTATGTATATGTATGTATATATATATGTGTGTGTGTGTGTGTGTATGTATGTGTGTATATATATATATATATATATATATATATATATATATATGTATGTATGTATGTATGTATGTATGTATGTATGTATGTATGTATATATATATATGTATGTATGTATGTATGTATGTATGTATGTATATATGTATGTATGTATGTATATATATATGTATGTATGTATATATATATGTATGTATATATATATATATATATATATATATATATATATATATATATATATATATATATATATATATATATATATATATATATATATATATATATATATATATATATATATATATATATATATATATATATGTATATATGTATACACACACACACACACACACACACACACACACACACACACACACACACACACACACATATATATATACATATATATATATATACATATATATATACACCACATCATCACAAATTGAGCCTACAAAGTCAACTGTGGTGATGAGTGATGCAATTTTAACCAAGTTCATACTTGTGAACATATATATATATAAAGGATGTTAATTGAGGCTAAATTTATTGGTTTAAGGTCTATAATTTAAAGGGTTTAGGGTTTAGGGATTATGGATTAGGGTTTTTAATATAAATGGTATAAGGTAACTTAGGGTTTAAGATATTAGAAATAGGGCCCAATCACTAAGGTAATTGAAGAACATTTGAGCTAGTTTTGATAGTTATTTATGGCTTGATTACCTTCATGTTTGCATAAATTTGATAAAAGTAGGGTTAATATACATGTTGCATACATGTTATACAATTGATTGAGCCATAAATTTTGTTTAAAGGCCCAATTTTTCCTAGATCACATAGGAAATTATACAAATTGACTACTTAGATCAATTTATGATAGAAGATCGATCTTTTGATTTTGCCCCAAATCACATCCTTCTATTGAAGACCCTCAAATAGGCCTCAAATGCCTCATCAATTAAAATAATAAACTATCTCTTCTCTTCTTTTGTTAATTAGGTTGAAGGGGCTCAAAATAGCCCTAATTTACTAAACATATGCACAGTTAGATTGGTACTCCAAAGGCTTTAGCCATAGGTTTAAAAAGTGCATAAATTATAACATCTCATGATAAAATTAGTTATATCATAAGGCATGTATGTTTGTGGCATGTAATGGGCATTAGAGCATAGGGAGCTTAAAATTTAAATGTTTTAGGGATCATTAGGGATTAGGACATAGGGTTTAGGTTTAAGGATCTGTATATTAATGTCTAATAAATAGGTATGCCATGTGTTCAAACTAGATTCTTACTACAAAAGATGTTAATTGGGACTAAATTAAAATTGGTAAATACTTGGAAAGTAAATTGCTTACAATTTAGGGTATAGTGTTTAGGGTTTATAGTTTATGACTTCTAGGTTTCAATGTATATATATGGTTTAGGATACACAAGGTCAATCACAAAGATAATTGAGAACAATTTGAATCACTTGGACCCTTTGCGACTATAGAATGTGTTTCTAGGTTGTCATTATACCATGGATGTCATGTCACATATGCAAATTGAGTGAATTAGTCAAATGGGTCAATTTGTCATGTGATTTAAGCCAAACTAAGCCCTATGAACTTAATTCTTATTAGTAAATAAAAATGATTGGTACAAGGTTTAAAGAGTTTATATTTATAATAGATAGAGTTTATAAATTAGGAACTTTAGGTATTAGGGCTTAGGGTATAGGTTTTAGGGTATATAAGGTAAAATCATGATGGTGATTGGGGCAAATTTGAGCTCCTTGAACATATATCTTTAAGTAAAAAATGTGAATTTGGGATCAATTATCCCCCACATCATCACAGATTGAGCCTATGGAGTTAATTATGGTAATGACTGATGCAATTTTAACTAAGTTCATCCCTATTAATATATTTATTACTATATATATATATATATATATATATATATATATATATATATATATATATATATATATATATATATATATATATATATATATATATATATATATATATATATATATATATATATATAAAGGATGTTAATTGGGGCTAAATTGATCCTAGGGGCCTACTAGGCCTCAATGTAAGGAATTTTATCCATATGATATCAATTAGAGATCCAAGTGCTCACCATATTAAAAAAATAAGTATTTTTTAATTTGATATTCAATTTAGTCCAAAGGATCCATGTGCAAATAATTAAATTCATATATAATGGAAATGGGGGCTTACTTGGCCTTGATTGCATACCATATTGAACCAATCAAGTATTCGGTTCTAGATGATACATATTTGGGGCCAATCGAGGCTTGCCTAAGGAATTGTGTCAACATAATTTTAATTAGGGCCCTAATTCCACACCGTATTCAAATAATTGAGGGTTACCATGAATCTGATATGAAATCATGACCAATTGAACCCTTTGTAAGGAATTATAGATCCATCTTTAATAACAATCAAGATTCTGATTGTGAACCAAATTCAACTAAAGGAATATTTTGTTCAATATGATCTATGAAATTTAGTCAAAACAAGCCTTGTATAAGAAATTTAATCCTTCTACTATCAACAGGGGGATCTGTTGGTTCCAAATACATAACATATTGAATCAAACAAATATTTAGTTCAATTGAATATGTAATTATGGCCAACCAAGGCTCATGTAAGTAACTGAATACATCTAATGTCAATTAAAACTTCATTGGCCCTGATTATAAACTATATCCAGCTAATCACGCATTTGTTTTTAAATTATATACATAATTGGGGTCAACTGAGCCCCATGAAAGTAATTTTGTCCATATAATGTTCCATTTGGTTTCTATTATCCCTGCTTGCACACCATATTGAACCAATTGAGCATTTAGGTTCAATATGATATGCAATTGGGGCCACTCAATCCTCAAACAAGGAATTACATCCATCTAATGTCATTTGGGGCTCTAATTACACCATGTTAAATTAGTTGATATTTTTTTCAATACTATACATAATTAAGGATAACTAAGTCCTATGTCATTAATTACTTCCACCTAGATTATCAATCGAGACATTTTTCACCCCATGTAATGAATTGTGTCTATTTAATTTGTCTCTTGTGAATATTTTCCCTAATTGCACATCATATTTAACTAATCAAATATTTTATTCAGTATAATCTTTACAATTAAGAGTAATTGGTCCCATGCAAGGAATTCCTTCAGTATAATGTCAATTAGGGATTTGATTGCACAGGTCATATTAGACAACAACCTTAAGACTACTAGGCCTAATGGCTCCTATTAAGGTTTTAGGATGTTTAGAATATACAACGTGATCATGTTAAAAAAATAGTTAATGACGTGATCACAATATTTGAAATCAAATTCAATTCCCATGCCTTTTGGCTCAAGAATGGCTTGGATTCCTAAGCCAAAGGCTTAGACTATCAATGTACAATAAATTTCAAATTTGATTGCCAAATACACCAAAAATTTCTACGTGAAAATTAAAAAACTTGACACCATTATGATGAGCATGCTCTCCTCTTCCAAAAATATGATTCTTATATTTTTTGGACTAATTTAAGGTTTTAAACTATATTTATTTCTAGCTATGCCTTTTTTAAGCCACTACATGCCACAAACATACACACTTATACATGTTCATGTAATTTGTGTTTTGTTGATCCAAATGAAAAACAAATTATATGGTGATGTAGTATGCTTAATTATACACACATTAAAAAAAATTGATTTTCATTTTTTTAGGTAGTTAGACTTGACTCACGTATGACTATCCATTTCTTTGTTAGTTTTTAGGATCTATTTACTTGAAAAATTCTTAAAAAAAGTATTTATTAAAAAATATATGTGACATGACACAATATTTTATCTAAATTTTCCCCAAAGGGTTTCAAATAATATTCAATGTTTTTCAAAAAATGGTGCGTGACACAACTGCCTATCTACTATGTTTTCTAAAAGAACCAGAGTTCCTCTTCAAATTTTAGATGTTTGACCTAGTTATATTTAACAATTTTTTAAAAAATTTAGTGTTTTGGAAACTAGAATTGAAATGATACATTTCATGTTTTTACACCATCTTAAAATTTAAAGCATAGATATCTGAACTTATCTATAGAAGTTCAAATTTTTGAAATTTCAAAAAAATCATGTCCACGGGTAGGCCACTTTTTGTCTCCCAACTTTATGCACTTACCCCTTGTCGTCACATGATTTCTCTACCCAATTGATGACCAAGATCATATTTTATAGATTAAATACTATCATTGATTTGGTGTCAAAACATGAATTTAAACCTTTCACCCACAATTTTAATCAATGACCACAATTTCAGCTTGGTAGATCAACGGTTGCTATCATTTTCAAATTAGTTACTAGATCTTTGGTCTTTATTACATGTTATATATTATAATTTATTTAATAATAAAAATAATAAGTATTATTTGAACCTTGGAAAAAAATCAATATAGGGAAATAATAACTAATAGGAAGAATCACAGAGATGGAACTTCGAATGGAAGGAAAAAATACCAAAATACATGTGTGAGTCAAGGCTAACATAAGTTTGTTGACATGTATCCTCCATTTTTCATGTATATAGAAACGACAAACATTGAAAAACATGACACATAAACATAAATAACAAATCATGCTCAATATTTTAAAAAAATTAAGGCTTGAGATCTAGTTCAATTGATATTTTTATTATCTTTTGGGTTTGTCATTAACAACTAAAATCTTGGTAGATTAGTGGTGAGAAGAGAAACTAGTGTATATATTATAACACATGACTTCACATTCATAAGATTTGTTGACACCTACCTTTTTAGCATGTCATCTTAGTGTTCAAAGGTAAATTAGCACATTGACTCATCATTATTTACTAAACATGACAATGAGATTATGAATTCATTGACAAATTTGAGGCATTCAATGTCATGCTAGATGTTATTTTAATTTATTGACACTTGGTTGTTATTATTTCATTCTACTTTAATACAATCATAAGGTAAGGGTAAGGGCCACTCATTGCTTAGATAGTGGGCCATCATTATTATTTCCTTCTAAATGAAATTGGGTCCCACAATTTCATAGCAATAAAGATAAGAAACGAACTTACATGGCAAAAAAAAAATATTTCCAACCTTCCTCTTAAGGAATGGTTGTTGATTATTATCATGTAACTTATATTACAATGCTATAATTATAGTTTTTTTTTTTTGGATAATGTTGTATATTTTGTTATGAATATTAACTCCTTTGTCATCCCCACATTGGGGGAATTAATTGGAGACAATATATTTAATACTTATAAAAAAACATTTAAGTATAGATTATGGGTCACCCTCCTAAAAATAGGACCACCATAATTTGGGTCTTCCAAGGTGTTTACAATGCCAAAATTGAAGGTGCAGGTACATGATATAACATATGCCCCTTCATCTATTTCTTTATCAAAAGCCATGAAAGTGAGGAATAAACACATATTGTAGGTATCATCAATATGGCTAAGTGGGCAAGCAATGTTTTTGAAACTAGGCACAACATTCAGAATCTTGTTAAAAAATGTGGACAGGTTTAGCAATGATGTTGAACACTTATAAGGCAAATCAAGAATGTCTTACCAAAAAAAATAGTAACTGCCATCCATAATAAGCAAAATTAACAAGAATAAATGGCTTTCATTTTACCTTTATTGATCCTAGCAAAGGACAGAATGAGGTGATGGTGTATATGACAAAACCAAGGTGATTTACTTGGAGATTAAATCATTGGTGTAGTGGAGGTGGGGGTAAGAGCAAGGGAACATATATATTCAGAGGGTTGAACATAAAAGTTAGGAGTGCAGTGAATGCTTGTCAAAAAGTGATTATGTAATTTAATCTGTACCCATTTTTATTTTGGGTTTCAAGAAGGGGTAAAATTAATCACAAAAAATTGGTCTGTACCCACTTGCATGTTTGATCCTATTTGGCTCTATAGAAGGGCTGAAATTTGATGCATAGACAATTGGGATGTACCCACTTGTTTGTTCACTATTATTTGGCTCTCTAGAGCGCTAAATTTTGGCTTACATATATGGCACAAATGGCTACCTGATGGGGTTTTTCCTCCTTTAAATGCTCTGCAATAGAGAGGAAGAGTGTTTGCTAGGCCTTGTTCATCTTCATCATGTGCTTTTTATGGTGAGAAGTTGAAGCTATCGTCAAAGAATGGGATTTTAGCTGGGAATGGGAATGGGAAGAAGAACATTAATAAAACCAGAGTGGTGTCTACAGTGCTCATTGACATTTCGAAAGAGATCATGGTATAGAAGTCTAAGTGTTTTTGAGTTTCTATAGAGCATGCGTTAATGGATTCCTATTCTTCCCTTAATCATATATATTTTTTCTGTTTAGACTAAATATATTTTTTTGTGCTTTATTCGTGGAGAGAGTGTTATTGGGTTTATATGCAGTATTTTTTATGTGGGTGTTGTTTAATGGTGAGATTATTATTGGGGTTTTGTACAATAATTTTTATCCTTAGTTCAGGGATGGTCCTCCTCTTCCTCTTGCCTTGGGTCCTACGCTGAGAATGATGAACAACGATCGCCCTTATGCCCCACCTCCAATTCATGGTTGATGTCCCATGCTACAACCACACCCTTCTTTTCCTCATGAGGGGCAACAACAAATCCCTAGATTTAGACATCCTCAACCATGTTGCCATCATGGAATGTATTAGCATCCCCACTCGACAACTAATGCCAGCGACCTTCACCAGTTTCCATGATTATGGAAGATGGTAAACCCAATAATCTACACTGTGTTTGAATGATGAAAATGGAATATTCATTTCCCTTATCATTTGTGAGAGAAATCTAGGGTTTTGCCCCACTATATAAGCCTTTGACTTAATAATTAAAAAATATATATTTATTCATTTTAGATAGTGAGGTTTTTGCGCTTTCATTATAATTATATATTTTGCATAATCGTTTAGTATTTATTTAATAAAGAGTGCACTAATTAATCTTTGATAATGCTTCACAACATACATAGAAATCCATAGATGACATACAATAAGAAAATGATGATTGACCATTTTTACTTATTTTAATTGTCTATAGCTTTGGACATGGCAAGTGGATCTTCTTTCCGACGTACCTTGATGCGCCATGGCTGTCTAACACACAGTAAAAGTGACAAAAGACCCTCATGGTATTCTCCATTTCCTGTCTTCCACCGTAGATGGACACAATGCCATGCTGCGGGCACTGCTCGCTATCTCTATTTCTTGACATCAAAACCAACGGCAGTGACAAACTGATGGATCATGCTACCTTTATCGTCACTGCACTCCTGTCTGGTTTCTTTTCTCTTCCTCCATAGTACGACAGTATCAAGGTGTGGCGATGGCATTAATATTAATTCTCCTATTATTTGCCCAGATGATGTTGTTGTTTCATTGATAGAAACTAGTTTGAAATCTTTGGATCGCCATCCACATCCGTCGAGCTATACAGCTCTGGATTTGGGCCTCCTCATCCATGTTGCCATCAGGGAATGTATTAGCATCCCCATTGGGCAACCAATGCCTTGTAACTTCATCTGTAATCTGCTCTACATCTACATTTGAATGGTGGAAACAGAATATTCCTTTGCCTTGTCATTTATGAGACGAATCTCCAGGCCTTCACCACTGTATAAAGCCTCCAGCTTAAAAACATGTTAACTTTTATTTTAAAAGACATGGATATTTTTTAAGGACGAACACACACATTTGTAATGATACCATGATTAGTTGCATGGTATAAAGCTTGGCCTATAGGTGGTTAACGCATTAATATTTAAAAAAAAAAAAAACATTTACCATATATAATTATTTTTATTTTCAATTTAAATAATAATTTCATTCTTTATGGATTATTTTAAATTCATTTAAAAAAATGTTTTTTTCATTATTATTTGCAATAGGTTTGACTATTCAACGAAATTAGTTGTATAATTCTTGGTATTTGTTGGATGGAAAAGTGGTTTTATTTCAACATATAATATATTTATTTATAAAATATTGAAAATAATTTTAATTAGATTTAAATAGTAAAGTAAATTTTAATTGTATAAAAAGTAAATTTTAATTGTATAAAAAGTAAATTTTAATTGTATAAAAAATATTTTGTAATAATAATTGATAAGGGGTTTAAAATAATATTTAATTTATTACAATTTTAAAGATTGTTGTTAGAAACACATAATATAGAAGAGGTGTAGACAAGAAGATGGGAAAAAAAGAAAAGAAAAGAGTGACATAAAATAGTGTTGTTTTTTAATTGTGACATAAAAAAAAAATTGAGGGACATAAACATATTATGTGCTCCTAAGGATCTAGTAGCAACTCCAACACTCATATAAACCTAAAAATGACATATACATATAGATAAATGTCCAATCAATTAATAACATGTTGAAATCATTGAAAGAATATCTAAAATTCATACAATTCATTTGGTTATATTTTTGTAGTAACCCCTATAAAATTCCCCATCACCTATAAGTTAGAAGCATAAATGTACCTACAAAACCCTAAAACAACAAATATATACATAAATTTACTTACATTAATAATTTGTTAAAATTTAGAAAAGATAAATTAGAAAATGATGCACCTAGTTTTGGTTGGAAACTATGAGGGAAACCATGTATGATGAATTCATCTAAATCTATACCCAATACGATTTATTTTAATCACTATTGCTCTTTTTTACATTTCAAAGTGTCATCAAATGAGAACTAAAATTCATATAATTCATTTGGTTGGAATTTTGTAATGATCCCTATAAGAGTCCCCATCATCTATAAGTTAGAATAAATGTGCCTACAAAATCCTAAAGCAATAAATATACACAAAAATTTGATCAGATTAATAATCTGCTAAAATTTTAAAAAAGATAAATTAGAAAACAATGCACCCAGTTTTGGTTGGAAAATATGAGGAAAACCATGTATCATGAATTCATCTAAATCTGTATCTAATATGATTTATTCTAATCACTATTTCTCTTCTTTATATTTCAAAGTGTCGGTAAATGAGAACTAAAATTCATACAACTCATTTGGTTAGATTTTTTGTAGTGATCTTTATAAAATTCCCCATCATCTATAAGTTAACATAAATGAGCCTACAAAATCTTAAAATAACAAATATATATACTTAAATTTGCTTACATTAATAATCTACTAAAATCTAAAAAAGATAGATTAGAAAATGCTTCACCCAATTTGGGTTAGAAAATATAAAGGAAACCATGTATTATGAAGCCATCTAAATTTATACCCAATACAATTTATTCAAATCACTATTACTCTTCTTTACATTTCATTTTATTGTGTTCTTCTATGCATCACATTGTTGACCAAATTTTCTAGTCAAGTAGAAAAATTAGCTTCTCCCTTCTTTTAAATTTCTTGTTACAATCTTAAATGTGCCAACTCATGTTGTATTTTCTCTATCCCCACTTTCATTATAAAATCATTTTATATTCTCCATGATTGTGCCTCCAATTTTTATGCCATTTCTAATTATTCAAAAAATGTATCAAACACCTTCCTTTCCTTGGATGTCCTTAAATATGGGACAAGTCCTTACATAAACCATTCCACTCTTGATTCTCTTTCAATGTCTCCTCTAGTTTCCTTGTTATAGCCTTAAATATTTGATCAAAATATTTAACTATCCCACTTTATTTTTTATCTTGGCACTCTTGGTTGGAACATCCAAAAAATGAAAATCATTTTTTAAAGAGATTTTTATGCCATGCCAAGATAATGTGTCTATCTAGACTTAATTTCATAAACCAATTCAAAGTGTTCTCTCAACATCTTCACAAAATTAAATAATTCAACTTGTGGATCTCAGTTATCCCATGGCTTTTCCAATATGAACAAGGGCATAAAGTGCCGAGTTCCAATAGACAACAAATGTTATAATTTTTTAAAATCACAAATGGGTCCTAGTAATTATTATCCAACATCATAAGAATTTAAGTATAGGTGCAAAGATAACGAGATTGTGTGTATTTATAATGCTCAAATTGTAATGTAAACACATTGAAACAAACTCCTAATGTAATGTTTGGAGAATTAATGTATTCAATAGCTAAGTAGTAATCACTTTCAATGTATTAACTTTTGAGAAATCATGCAAGTCGATTGCCATCCAACACTAGAAGAATGAGATCTTATAATTCCTCTCTTTCGGGTCTACCTTAGCAAATTGATCTACACCAAATGCTTACAAACAAGGTTTGTGACCTCCTTGACCCAAAACAACCATGTATAGTAAACTGAAGAAAAGCCTCACCTAAAAATTTATAGGACTAGGTTATAAATTTGATGTTTTATCACATGAAGGTGGGATAAGAAACTCTAGAGAAGTTTAAAGAGTTAAATAAATCAATTCCCACAACTAGAAAATATTTTAGTAAGTAAAAACAATTATTTCTAATTTTCTTTGAAATATTTATAAACTAAAAAACATAAAATTGATCCAAATATACACATTTTGTACTTATGTATAAGGTACATTGACTAAAATGCCAAGCCAAGGTCTCTAGAAAATGTACCCACTTTCTACCAAATTGATTTTGACATACACAAGAGGAATTTCCATACACTTGCTATGGTGTAAAGACACTAAGAATTGATCAAAACACATGAAAAAATCATTTTCCTCTTAAAAGAATCATGTTAATGTAAGCATACTAAAAATTGATCAAAACACATGAAAAAATTATTTTCCTCTTAAAAGAATCATGTAAAAAAATGTATAAGTATGCTTTGAAGATGATAAATATTGGTCAAGATTTAGACAATGAAATTTTGTTTTTCCTTTTAATAATCTTGTTAAAAAATGTATAATTAATTAAAATATTTTATTTTTTTTAAATAAAATTTTTGTACATGGTTTTTCCAAAAGTTTTTAATGCAGATAATAGTTTGTGAAAGCTTTAGTATCCTTAACGTTTAGTTGATGTTTTGAAGGCAAATTATCCTAGATTAAAGATACTGAAAAAACTATGTTTCTTTTATATTAAATAAATAGAGAGGCTATTGTCATGAAGATTAAACAAAGTGCATTAAAAGAGGACTCATGTACCAAAAATAGGACTTGGGTACCAAAAAAATTGAGAAATAGATAAGAGATGACAAAAGAATGATCCAATATAGTCTCATGTAAGAATATGTAACAAAATATCCAAAAAGGGTAAGAATGAATGAAACACTTACCACTCCAAAGATTGACATTTTTTGTAGTATTATAAATAACTTATGCAAAAGACATAAACAACTTATGAATTATTCAAGTGTTATAATTTATTATATATATATATATATATATATATATATATATATATATATATATATATATATATATATATATATATATATATATATATATATAGAATTAGCTCACTATTTAGTAATATAATATAGTGATGTTTATAAACAAACCATACATGTAATTCTTACTTAACTTTTCCATATATGGATGGAATGATTTAAAATGGAATGAAAATGTGTGAACTAGGGGATCTATTCATTCAAAGTTACAAGGATCCACCCTTTTTGTTGTATATAAATACCATTAATTACTCAATTTCAATTTTATTTTCTGCAATGTGTGAATCTAGATCCTCCTAGTTGCCTAGGGGATCTTGTGGAATTGTAGGAGGGTTAGGTGGAGGAATATGAGAGTTAGGTAGAGCGTTAACAAGATAATTAGTGGGGTTAGGTAGAGGGTTAGCCACAAGAAAATAAGGTCATGTGGAGGGTTAAGAGGATGGTTATGGTCTCTTATAGTGGATTGGTTTATTTAAAATAAATAATTTACAAATTAAATAATGTAAAAAATAAAAATTTGGTAAAACACATGGTTAATAGGTGTAGTTTTTGATCACTTACCTCATATATGTGGCAACATCATGAAGTTCAAGGTGTGTTGAGCTTTCCAATGGACTTATAGCAAGTATTGAGGTTTGTTTGAGGAGAACACGATCATAGAATAACCTAGCAGAAATGACAATTCAAGAATTGGAGGTTGTGGGTTTTATAAAAACATAGTATAATGTGTACATGTTATGTTAATGTGTATGTGTTATGGTAACACTATGTATTATCATGATGTGTACGTGTTACTATATAATGTGTATATGTTACTATAATATGTATGCATTATACATTAATGCATACATGTTATGGCTCAGTAATTACTGAGCCATGTCTCAAATAATACATATGCATTGTATGAATAATGCATACGCCTTATGGGGTATGTCCACAGAATTATCCTCCAACTCCATGCACATACCCCAATGAAAAACTAAAAAAATATTAATTTTCTATTATTTTATTTTTTAAATAGCATATAATCAACACTAATGTTAAAAATTTAGAGCAGCCAAAAATATTTAGTTTGCACATTTTACAATAAAAACTAATTGGTGAATCTAGTGACAATAAATACGTGTATAACATGTACAAATAATTAGTGTGGTAAACTATGCCATTGTTTACTCCTAGCTATAAGGGCATAGATATTAAAAAAGTAATTTTATAACAATTTTTGTTGGTCTATGTTTATCATCTCTCTTTTTAAGTATTTCAATCCATCTTTCTATTTTTTTTGAATGTTAGGCATTTTTGCATTAGTATTTTCAAAATTATTGTGCTTGTATGATTTTTTTAAATTCTATTTATTTATCAAGAAAGAATAAATTACATTGGTTTTTATATTAGAATGCCTACATCATGATTTGCACATAATTCCTACATTAGGGTTTTCATAAGAATGTCTATGTTAGGGTTTATGTCATAATCTAGAAAATCAACCCACTATCACAGTTAAGTCATTATTTATTCTTATAAATATTACAAATGTATTTAATTTCTTAAATGAACATATATTAAATATGTCACATTTAAAAAAAATAAATATATTTAAATTATATATAATATAAATATTAATAATCAACAATTTATGAAAAATCAATTTGAAAAAATAAAATATTTATTTTAAATACTGAAAATAATTTTCCATATTTTGAACTCTTATAAACCATGATCATTAATTAAGTCCTTATTTTACTTAAAATATGCTCATAAAAAAATAACTTATTAAAAATAATTAATAGATATATTAAGAGCATACAATCCATCATATGAAATAATTTTTTTTTACTAATAATAATAATCATCATCCCCTCCACCTGCAACACCAACACAATCATCATCAGTATATGTTTAAATCTATATTTATATGTTAAACTAGTCTCTACATTTGACAAATATATCTCAAGTCTATACCCTTTAGTTTGACCTTCCTTACAGCCAAAATACTTTCACTCACCAGCTCACTAGGCCTAATTACTTACTTCTTAGTTAAACATTTATTATTCTTATTATCAAAATCACCTATAACCATAAAATGCTTAAAATCTGATACATATCCTTCATAGTTAGTTATAGAACCTCAACAGCTTTCCTTCATCTAGGACAGTTGCATTGAAGGTAGGACATTAGCATCAACACTATTGTGCCTCCTCCAATACAAGTGTCCTTAACTTTAAAAAACTCAAATTTTAAAATCTTTCAAAGTGTATGGGTTGACCTAAGAATGTCATTAATCCTTCTATGAGGATTATTTTAAAAGAATTCATGTTGACATCTATAAATTATCAAAAAATCACTTATTCAAACTCAATCAATAAAGTACAAAACTAAACTATTCTACCATATTCATCCCTATTTACATATCAAGTATAGGAGTAGCCATACTACAGGTTTATAACACTCATAAGATAGCCCATAAGACATATTTGTCTAGTTACAAGCTATATCACTACATGTAATGTCATATAGTATATTGCACCCTTGTGCACATGAATTCCCACATATATGGGAGAACTACATAAGTCTAAGGCTCTCCTTGAAGTAATATATAGGCAATGCTCATTGATAGAGGGGTATTTGAGGTCAACTTGACATTGTGATCCCACTAAACCATTTTTTTGGAAAGGTGACCTAACCAAGGGTCGATAGTTAGGGTTTGAGCTACAAATAGTTATTGATAGCCTATGTGGAAGATACATATACATCATACAAAAGGTGATAGAAAGTTCAAAAATACCTAGGAAGTCTTATCTTGATACATCAAACATTATGTATAGGATAATTATGTTAAGATTCAGATAGTAACATTGATGCAAGTGTCTAAGTAGATAGAAAGAATGTTTCTAGAATATAATGACTAGTCCATGATCATTAAATAACCTATTTTTATACATGTACATATCATATATGTATGTGTATCATTGCATAATCTAAGTATTGTTTCTTCTCATGATTATGCCATCAAATTATATTTTGGCATTATAGTTTCTATATTTAGTATTTTCATAATTTAGCACTGAAATTGATATCATAAATTGAATTATTAATTTGACCTACTTTTAGGAATATTTTATCTCACTTTTTAATAGCATATTCATCCAAACCCTTAGTTTCAAAAAAATTCTAAACATTTGGTGAACTTGACCTATGAGTAGTCTTGTAAAAAAACCTAGTTTGACATAGGGTTTCCTTATTTCTAATTTTTGAATTGTCACAATCTTAAAATCATATTTAAATATATTACAAAGGAATCAATCATGTTTCATATGGATATAACTATTACTTATTTCATTTTATAATATATGATGGTAATACTTTCTTGTTATTTTACATACATTGCTAAATCAATCAAAGAAATAATCATATGGAGTAACGAAAGTGGTCAATATAAAGAGAGTGTTTTGAAACAATATTAGAATGTAATCTCACTTTACAAATCTTATTTCAATAATATTGAGCCTCTTCCTCCTCCCTACCCTAAGGAGGGTGATATTTATCATCCCTCTAACAAGGTCCAGGGTATCACTTTTCCAAGGCATAAGGTGGCACATCCTGTGGTTTCAAATTAAGTTAATCAATATATCATTCCTCAAACCTATCCACCTCTAAAATATCCTCTATATGGTATGTGTATGAACATTCAATTTGAAATACTTAGAATTTGTACTTTTGGAGCCCTTAAAGATAAAACCATCCTTATGAGCACATTAGTAGAAAAGTTGCAAAGGAACATCAATTTAAAGATCACATCATTTGAAAATCATATTACATACCTACATAATCTCAAATATTCTAGTCTTAATCATATATTTTCATCTTCATCTAGAAATGTTGTGCCCAACAAGGTTTCATATCAAAATAAGAAGTTAAAAAGGAATTCATCTATAACTAGTTATTCAAGATATGCAAACAATCATTCTAAAAAGAGAGTTTATGATAAATACTATTTTTAATCAAGACATGTCTACAAAATTCAATGATAAAAATATGGTTTCTAAGGATCCAAACATCATATATATTTCAGGCATATAGTAATAAACAGTTAAGGGTAATACTACAAAGTCTATGCTTCCATCCTCAAATAAATAAGTCAGAGTACAAATTACATATTTTCCTAGTGTTCAATACAAGATAAATTACTCTTCTCTATCTCATAATGAGATGAAATATTTTGAAAATTATGAACATACTCAAGATTAAAAAAAATTCAAAAAGGAATCTCCAATATATGGTGCAGTTGGTTTTTCATACACTGATGCTCAAAATGATATATCACAAGTTCAATAACAACCTAAGAATTTACATGTATCATATAATAATTATTGCATTGATGATTATGATCCTAATAATATATAATATTGGTATGATCTTAATGATACTAATTATGCAACATATGAATATGACACACATGATACAAGGCCTTCACAAAGGCATCCCCTTGATGATTTAATTAGCTTCTATTAACACTTTTTCCTTTACCTTGGCTTATTTTCTAATCATATTAACATTCCAAATAATTATAAAATTCTTCAAAAAAATCTTGAAAATAAACAAAATGTTACAATAATTCAAAAATACCTACACTATTTAGCATGTCATATGTTTTCTAGACTTTTCATATGCTATTTAATTTATGTTAGTAGATATCATATCATTTCTATACACACATATGTTTCATAGGAACTTGAGTGTGATACAGACATATATTAGACCCATGATATTTCAAACATGCAGATGTTGTACCTTTCCTCTTCTAGTATGATACACTATATTGGGGGCATCTTGCTTCTATATGATCATGATTGACATAAGTTTTATTAGTTTATGATCAATTTCCATTATCATAATAATCTTATATATCCTACATATGCCTCTACTCATGTATTTACCTTACACGGTGTATTTGATATTCTATTCTACATGACATTTTACTAACACATGTATGTAGGGACTAGTATGACATGTTTGTGCTAGTTATTTATATCTCATTACTTCATCTATTTACAATTTCTTACTTGAGTGTAATTATTTTTTTCTTCTTTGTCTTAATTGTGGAATATTTGAACATGTTCCTTTACTTGTTGACCACAATGCCCTAAGTGTTTCTTATTTATTTGTTGTGTATAAATTTTCACATGTCCTCCATCTGAGTGTGAAACATTTAAACATGTACCTTGTTTGAGGTCTCATTGGACCCATTTTTGTGTGAAATTTGAGTACTCTTGTATGTGCTCTTGATTTTTTTTGAACTTTTTATCTTATAGATGTTTCCATGATTCATATCATGCATCTTAGAGCTTTTTATGTATGCATATTTTGATATTAATTAATATATCTAATTCAACATGACACTAATATATGCTTCTTTACTACATGATGCATACAAATACAACATAATTGTGTTATCCTTTTAAAATAAGGTGATTATCACTTTTTAAATACCTCACCTCAAAATGGGGTGCATATCAGTGGGGGCATGTCATAGAAGACATGAATCCACATAAATACAATTGACAGAATGAGTAGAATTGGATTTAGTTTACATAGTTTACATGATTTATATATACATTTGGGACAAAGTTATATGCAATGGGCACAAATTTGGGATAAGTATTTTCATATTTGTGATACATATTATACACATTTTATAGATCAAAGGTTACATTGTGATAGATGCTTTAACTTGAGACATATGTGAGGTATATTTTCATCAAATTACATATACACTTTCAAATTATACATACAATTATGCACCAACCTTATCAAGATGCACCATTTGGGCCTTTATCTATTGTAGAAGTTGGATATTTTTATAAATGTGATTGATATTATTTTCCTTGATAGACTTGTCACTATAATTCTATTAATTTTATTTGATATGATTACACAATTTGACTTAGGCGAGATTGGTTAAATTGGCTAGATTGGCTAGATTATTTATACTTGAGTTGTGTAATTGAGATTTTGTATTCTCAATGGACTTGGAGAAATTAATATTTATACCAAATTTAGGGCATGATAACCCTCTAATTTTACCTATGTACATATCCAAGATTAAATTTTGAATGTCTCTCCAATGTTTCATCTAAGAAACATCTCTAGCAAGACAAACTACCAAGAGGTAGTATGGTCACATCGACACACATGTGTACTAGTTTCTTTCTCTCTTTATTTCAAGCATTTTAAAATTATATACAATAATTACATATGTAACATGATATTTAATTTAGGTCATTCATATGTAGTAAATTCAAGTGGGATCAATCAAGGACAAGGTGTGTTCTACACACCACAATATACTTTCTTACTTTTACCCTAGTTTTTTCATCCTTGTGCATTAATAGATTAAATAAGGATAGTGGGAAGGGAAGTGAAAGGAAAATGTATATTATTAAATATAGATTTATATTTTTAACTAGTTTTTAAAACTTGATAAATATATCTTAATGTTCTACCCTTCATTTTGACCTTCCTTTATACTAAAAGGTTTGCACTTGCTACCTCACTAGGTCTAATTTCTTACTTCTTAGATCATCCTTGATTATTTTGATTATCTAGATTACCTATAACCATATAATGCCTAAAATATTACATATATCCTTAATAGTTAGGTACATAATCTCAACAACTTTCCTTCATCCTATATAGTTATGTTTAGGGTAGGACAATAGTTTCAATGTTATTGTTCCTGCTCCAACACAAGCGTCCTTACCTTACAAAAACTCAAATCTAATTTTTTTTTGAAGTGTATGGGTTGGCCTAAGAATATCATTGATACTTTCATTAGGATTATTTAAAAATATCTAGTATAAATATAAGTCAAATTCAATTCATTTTGAAATCTATAAATTAACAAATAATCACTTATTCAAGCTTAATTAATCAATTGGGAAATGAATCTATTGTGCCTTATTCAATTTATTTACATATAATGTATAAGAGAAATCATACTACACATCTGAAGCACTCAAAAGATATACCATGAGATATATTTATCAAGTTACAAGCTAGATCACTTGTCATATGTAGACACCTAAAAGTGGCCACTGATAACCTCTAATCAGGGTTTTGGCTAGTTTCCACCTAAAACACACAATTTGGCCTAAAAACACTAAAATACATAAAATGATGTGAAAATTACATATTCAAGTGCCAGTTTTGGCTAGGGTATCCCTAGATGGGGCAATGCAATTTGTGGGTGAACTAACTTTGATAAGATCATTTCGAGTCAAAATGCCAATTTTGCACCTAGGTGCTCTGGGTTGTTATTTCCTATCAAATCTCTTGCAAAAGAAATGTGCCTTTGTTATTTGTTTTTGGTAACATCCTAAATGGGAATATGCATCCAACACATCTAATGTGTACTTCAAATTCTAATCTAGTTAAATTTAGGACCAATAACAAGGCATTTTGATCAATTTGGGTAATTTGTGCATAAAGTGCTTAATCATGCTTAAGGGATAATTAACCCAAATCAAGGCCTAAATTAATAAATCAATGGAAAATTGTTGAATACTTGTTTTTATAAATGAATATTGAATATCTTAATCATCAAGTGACCTCATTTCTTAGGAAGACATCCCTAGGCCATAAATGCCACAAATATCAAGATTCATGCTCTCTATGCCTCATCAATACCTTCCATGATGCCCTCCATGCCTCTTAATTGCCACTTTTTCCAATTCCATGATGAGGATAATTACACATTTTAATTTTAAAATTGAACTAATCCTCAACCACACATCTCAATCTTGAGATGGATGGTTCAGGTTGATTCTGATCAAATCCAAAAATCTATAAATAGGAGGCCTCACAACATCATTTCTAAGCTTAATTAGTGAAAAGTTATAATGCAGGATTGGTTCCAAAAGCTTCATGAAACTAGTAATATAATTAAAAATTGATTCCAAGCCAAGCTAAGCCATAAGACAAAGGTACCAAGAGGAGATGAAGGTATCCACACTCCATTGAAGAAGACCTCTTGAAGCACAAGCTGAGCAAGCCACCACAACAAGCATTTTGGAGCATCCAAGAAAGGTAAAAGAATTTTCTTTTGCATTTTAGTTGTGTGTTTCATTAATGATTGTTAACTAAGATGTCCCTAGTGTCTAGGCCGAGAGATATTATTCTATCAGTGTGTTTATTTCTTCTTGCTTTTATTTTGGAACCAACACCATACTAACCATCCTCTATTGAGTCAAATTCCTAGATCACATAATGGCATACCCGATGGGACTAGACACCCTACACCTAAAGGAGACCCTTTTATAACCTTAAAAAACTTATTTGAGATTTTAAAACTCTTGTAAATTGGTTTTCTAACTTTTTTTGCCATTTTTGGTTGCCATGATTTTTACACAGTAATCTACATTGACAAAAATACTGACATCGGTTACTTAGCTTAACTGATGTCAGTTAATAGAACTCACATCAGCCAAATATTGGTTGGTCATAACTAATATTAGTGGTATTGACCGACATCAGTCACTGTGTTTTTAAAAAAAAACATAGATCTGAGACCTACTTTTCCAAAGTTGCTTATTTCAAATTCAAAAGGGCTTCAAAGCTAAAGGACATGCTAACAATTTTGTTGTAGGA
Organism: Torreya grandis; assembly: GCA_037957365.1. Taxonomy (NCBI): domain Eukaryota; kingdom Viridiplantae; phylum Streptophyta; class Pinopsida; order Cupressales; family Taxaceae; genus Torreya; species Torreya grandis. Next base: position 480,003 of record JARHVA010008227.1, read on the forward strand.
TAAAGTTCAAAATTTTCTTAATACATGTTTAAATCACCTTTGCATGCTTACAAATGGATTAGGAACCTTGTTTTAGTGATTAACAAAGAATTTAAGTGTTTTTGTTGAATGTTTTCAAAGTTTAAAACTAAGACCAAGGGGTAAAATGAACACCACCAAACATTTTATTTGGGTTTAAAATTGAACACACTTGTTAATTATTATTTGAAATAGTTGATTAGATTAATCTTGTTTGAAAAAAAGAGGAATGTTGCATGTATACTCTTCCATTTGTCCCTTATATGGAACCCTTGGAATCAAAAATGCCATTCCTATTACAAATAGCCTAGTCCAAGGCTTAGAAAGAATGTCACCTAAAGCACTCCCCAAAAAATTGCTAAAGTTTGGGTGATCTTGAAAATGACCCTAAAGTCTTTCTATTTTCATGCTTTATTTATTTACGCATTTTCTCTTACGAGGGGGACTTCATCACCTCCAGTAAGTTCTTTAGGGAAGCTTTGATATGGGGTTTCATCTCCTAGTATTGACTTCATTTGACTCTTTTAGAGTTGTACATAGGACGTAGTGGCACTTTAGAAATCACACTAAACTAAGCGAATAATAGGATGTAGTGGTTGTAAAAATGACTAGACCTTTTTGCAACAAGCCGAGTGATACATACCCAAAATCTATGCTTTTATTTTGCATTATTTGGCATGAAAGTCATTGTGAAATTGATTCTCATAGATCATTCAGAAACTTGTTAGATTTTAGACAAATCTGCACTTGTCATGGAAGTATTTTTGGTGCAAGGTGTGCCTCAAGGTTCATGTCATAGTACTATCATTTAAGAGAAGGGAGGTGTAAAAACCCTACTATATAATGCACATTTACTTTTGGATGAACACTTAAAATCCTCTCAAATGACGTATATTGACAGATTCTAATAGTACCAAGCAACCTTGTTAGTTTAGGATCTAAGGCTGATTAATTAGTTGTTCTTGTCCTAGATTAAAGTCTTGTTTGGAGTCAAAACTTGGTGTAAATAAAAAAATTCCAAACCCAACACATAGTCCAAATTTTCCTTTGAATAAAGAGGCATTATGTTGCCCACGTGAGATCATCCATTTGCCTTGTTTAAAAGTGCATCAAAAGCTTGAGATTCATATCATCCACTTTGATGCAGTTATGCTGTCCAATTGAGTTTAGACCTTTACCAAAGTTTTTAAAGTCCACTTATAATTTAAATTCAAAATTACACCTTTACAAGTTCATAGGGTTGATGTGTTAAGTGGGTTCACCATTTGCCCTAAACTTGAGGGAACTTAGGTTTAATTTCCAATTTAGGTTGAAGGCTGCTTTAGACTCATAATCATTATCATCACTTGATAGACTTAAACAATTTTTTGTTAAACACTTTCACTATTAAGTCTATACACCACAACATTTTGAGTCAAGAAAAGTAGTTTTATGCTATCAAATTTGTGGGAAAATGTCTTTGCCTTAGAAAGTTTTTGAAGCAAACCATTTTTGTCACACCTTTTGGGTAGTATAGCATCATTACACTACCCAAATCATTTTAAATGTTGTTTCATGGGCCTTCTTACATAGAAATCTAAATTTGTTCCTACATATTCAGACCGATCCAAGTGTACTTTTGATCCTTTGTCTAAATCATAGTTATATTGTTCACCTTTGTCTAGCTTATTTGTAAAGAAAACTAAGGTTTATACCATTATTTATGAGAAAATAAACTATTGCTAAAAGTGCCTTTTGTTTCATACCTTATACCTAGTTGATCAAGTTCATGTCCAAGAATCAAATGCCTAGTGTTTGTTAGAAGTGTTTCAAATCCGTTAGATTAAAATTTTCATCTATTTTTGAAGTCTATATTTTGATGCCATTTGGCCAAGAGTCCTAGCATATGCCTTGTTTGAGCCTAGCTTTTGATGCTGCGTTTGGCCAAAATACCTAGTGACTTTTAATTTCTTAGATTAGACTGATTTGAAACACTTCAACCTTAGAGTTTGGCTTTTTGATTTTTTGATCCATTTACTTTCTCATCTTTGTGTGAATAGTGAAATGTTAGATATTTTACACTAGCTTATTTCCTCACAAATATTTGCATAAACCTTTCAATCCTTTTGACAAATCAAGACCAAGTTGAAGTGATCATTTATTTTAGATTTTGTCTATTTTAGAGTTTCTAGAAGTTTTTGACCTTTTATCACCAAGCATTGACTATGGATCCCAACATGTATTCTTACACTCATAGTGGAATCATATAAAATCTAAGGATTATTAATGTAGTTGCATAGGAAGAAATAGTGAAAGACCCCTATGCAGATAACATTGCTTATGAGATGGATTCTTATCCCTCTTATAATACTCAATCAGGGGCACAAAACCAAGATCCATTGGCTAACTATTTAGTTAACACACCACCTTACATATAATAGGACCAAGAACAAACTACACAATATTTAGCTACAATACCAAGAGTAGATGAGTCAGTTCTTCAACAACCATATTCTACTAATTCAAATTACACATATGATCCATTTTTGTTTGAGTACCATTTGTTAGAGAACAAAGATGAGATTTTGGTTAGGGCCACAGAGGTAGGGGATAAGTTTCCAGCAGACTTCCCCCATGAAAATTTACCAAGTCTAGTAAGAGTTCCCCACAATATCATTTATGATCAATAGGCTTCTTCTAGCAATCCTATGGCTCTAGTCCAAACAATGTACCAAGACCCTAGTATATCCAATCGAGGCAAAAACATCATGGAAGGTCAATTTAACCAAATGTAAAGAGTATACCAAGCCTACCTAAATTTAACACGTGATTTCAATCAGATGAACATGGTGACTAATCCCCTCATTGACCTAGTACCTTCAATAGGAGTGTTGATGGAATTAACTAGACAAGAGAATCCAAGCTTTGACCCATTTGTATAAAATTCTTTGATAGATAAATTCATATATATGCCAATTATTAAATAAGTGTCTTCAACTTCTACACTAAATAGTGAGCCAAACATAGTAGATAATGTGTACACAACATCCAATCTTGATCAAAGTGGTACTAACACACAAATAACTATCCAACAATGTGTGCATATAGTTAATCCTATGAGCAAATCATCATACCAAGGAATAGGGGTTTTTTCACCCCAACCTCAACTAGCCACTTCCTCAAGTGTACAACCTATAAGATTAGATAATCAAACAATGGCTAATGTTACACCTCAACAATAGAATGTGATGAATCCTACTCCTCAATAAATAAAAAGTTGTATTCCACAACAACAGACATAGTCTAGTGTATCAATGCAATAGAGGATGATTACATTACCACCTCAACTAGGGGTAGCTAATATTCCTCCTTGCTAAGTAACAAAAAACATACCTCTTCAGCCATAGAATAATATGCTAATCCAAAACCAAGAAATGACTAGTCAGTAACATGCAAATATTAGTCAACAATAGATGTCGAATATGCAACCTACTTTCACTTCCTCATAGGGATTCATGCAACAATGAGGCCCCCATGTTTCTCAAGTACCTAATAGGCAATCATTGGTTTAAAATGTGCCACAAATTTAGAGACAGGGTCTTGGTCTACAAGTTCTTACTGAAAAACAAGGTTTAATTAGTTGGTAGCATGTCCCTTTTTAACCACAATAGGAAAAATATAGTTATATCCCTTCATCCCAACCACAAAATCTTCCAAGTCAAACCTTTATCATCAACCTAAACTAGAATATCATGAAACCAAATGTGCAATTTTAAGCACATCCCAATCCATATATGCATATTCCTGGTCCATTCCCCAACGAAGCCAATATACCCCAACATGTGTCTCCATCATACCCTGGTCAAAGTTTCCCACTTTTGACCTCCCAACCATTTACCCAACATAATATTCTCCCTCAAAATAATATCCCCTCCAGTTTTCTATCCAAAGAATTACAATAGATGAAGAATGTGATTTATACCATTTAGGTAAGGAAACAAACTAAAAAGTTCAAATTGGATGATGTGTGTTCCTATCCATGCAAAATGGAGTATTTGTAGATACCATTTCCTCTAAGATATTAACCACCCAAATTTGATAAGTATAAAGGGAAAGGTGACCCTAAGGCCCATTTGACTAAATTCCTTATCGCATGTCAACTAGTGGCATATAGTGACATATATCTCTTGTTGTTGTTTCCAAGGAGATTAGCTAGACAAGCCTTGGAGTGGTTTTAAAATTTACCCCAAAATTTAGTAACAAACTTTGATGATCTTTCTGATAAATTTATGCAACACTTTTCCTATAATCTTGAACATGAGATTTCATTAGTGGACCTGACACAGGCAAAGCAAAAAGTTAGGAAGAGTTTTGTAAGTTATTTGCAATGATGGAGGGCCATTGCAAGCCATTTCACCCATAGTTTACCAAATAAACAATTAGTTTATGTGTTTACTAAAAATTTGCATAGTGAGATAGCCTATCATTTGAAACTACAATGTTCACATATGTTCAAAGAGATCATTAATAAAAGTTTGTTGATCAAGTGAGCACTCATCAATAAAGGAGTCATCAATCTTAATTCAACTAATCAAAATCAAGGTACTAATCATGGAAATTACCAACATCCTAATCAAGCACAAGCATCGTAACCGACACAGGTTAATAATCATGAAAGACTGAAGCAATTCAACTGGAATAAGAATGTTGTGGAAAATGGAGTAATCGAATCTCATCATGTCTAAACTATGCAAACCTCATCTGCACCACATTTTCAACTTAATCTTACCTAGAAACCTCTCCAACCAATGCCACAAGTTCAACAACTAAGACCTACACAATAAATACAATAGTCTTTACCATTGCAAACCCCTCTTAGAAGAACTATGATTGCATGTTGTGTCTTTAGCGACCTAGGAGAACCTATTGAATCTATATTTTTCAAGCCTGCCACTATTAATCTGATTAGTTTGCCTATACCAAAGCATTATCTACAAGGCATTCCTTATCTTGATTAGTACTGTGAAAATGAATTTTATAACTATCATCAAGTCAATGGGCATAATCTATGAAGATGTGTCCAAATCAAGCATTTAATTGAAAATATGTTGGAGAATGAGGAGATAAAATTAGATAATGGTGATTCCACTTCTAATCAAACTCTTGGGATCTATCAAAACCCCTTTCCCTGACATAACAATCAAAAATAGTAGAACAATCAACAACAACAACAATGGCCAGTGTAGTAGAAAAATCAACAGTATCATAATGAAAGGCCAAATCAATAGAATCAACAAAATCAATAGTAGAATCCACAATGATAAAACAATAGACAAAACCAAGGTTAGAATGGTAACAACCAACAAACCTACCATGTAGTTGCACATGACTACAATAAGGTTGTAGGTCATATTGTAGGGGGTAGTGTTAATACCATCTCCCTTAATCCTATACCAAGAACTAATCAACCTAGACCATTGCTGAACAATACTATCTAGCCAAATCACATGGATAATCCTTCTTTGACCTGGGAGTGCATACAGGAAAACCAACAAATTAGGACTTCCACTTTTGGATCTTATAGTGATAACTCATTCTTACCATGTGACCACATACAAGTGCATTAGCAATCGAGACTTATCCTATCTGGTCCCACATCATTTCCAATATCAGTTAGCAATAATGGTACAATATTTAATCTTGATTATGTAATCACAACTCAAAGGTCAAAGATTACCATCCTAGGACCACAACCATCTACCACTTTGCCTATCATCCAACCAACCGTTCAGCCTTAGAATATACCATTCATCACTAACCAAGACAAGAAGTTTGATATTGTGGACCAATTGCAAAAGACACTAGCACACATTTCTATTTTGGATTTACTATGAATGTCAATAATCTAAAAAAATATCTTGAATGAGTTTTTGACCCAATCCACTATTGCAAGTGACATATCCCTTGATAGATTTCAAGCTTTGATTAGACACCTAGCTCTAGCCCAATAAGTCATATTCAACCAAAGTGATATGTCTTCCCTTGGCCCACTCCATAATAACCCATTGTACATATAATTTTGTATTAGATGGAATAAAGTGAAACATGTTCTTATAGACAATGGATCTAGCCTCAACATAGTGTCTCTCAAGCTCATCAAGCTTCTTGGGTACACAATGAAAAATCTCTAGCTAGAAACAATAACTATCAAAGCTTGTGATAATTACAAAAGAGAATCATAGGGCACTATTAGTTTACCAATTATCATTGGGCCTTTGACCCATGATACATTATGCGATATGCTAGATCTTGAGTTATAATACAATATGCTTTTAGGTAGGCCTTGGTTACATGAGATTCATGCAGTCCCATCAACACTACACCAATGTATCAAGTTTTACCACTCAAGGATGAAGGTGAGTATTCTAGGATATTTACACCCATATGAACACTGCAAGCATCTTGAGGTTGAATTTCAAAGATATAATTATTAGTATGGTATAAATCTTAGTTCCAAGTAGGATAAATGAAAATTTATATTTATTGATCCTTCACCAGATAATTGCATAGATCCTAATACCTTGGATTCCCTTTCCCACATGTTACCTCTTAAAGCTTCTAATCATTTCACCATTTCAGATAATAAACTAGGATAATATGTGACCCATGACATATTTCACATTGCCAATCTTCCTCAAAATCAAAAACCTTTGGAAAGCCTAAGGTCATCCCACATATGCATTGACAATGAAAGAACAAAGATAAGGGGCATGTCACATTTGTACCAGCATCTGGCCTAAGACCTGACCCTCTTGAAGGGGATGAATCATGGTTATATAATGATGACCAAGATGATTGTTAGAAAAGTGCAAAGTATCATATTCCCAATAGGATCATGAAGCATCACAATTATGAAGGAAGAGGCCTCAGATAGAATCAATAAGGAACCATCAGGAGAATTTCCATGACTAACTATGAAAGACCTTATGGAATTGGATTTAAACCTCCTGGGAGTGACCCCACATATTTTATTCAAACTCCATCACCAGTGACTAGTTATGATGATGCCAATAGTGAAGTAGAGTTTGATCATACCCTCACTTTTGATGACCTAGATGAAACCAACCTATTTGATAATAATGTCATTTATACCCTTACCCAAGCTGTTCATCACAATCTATTGCCATTATGTTATCCCTAACTAATAGATTGGGACCAAAAATAATCCAGTCTACCGATTGATGAGTTCTAGAATGATGAGGCATTTTGTGATTTTTTAGGCCTTAGAGACAATGTTCCATTAGGAGATCATAAATCAAGATTCTCAATCACATTGGATCCTACAGTCTATTTTGGAGAGGGAGTGAACACCCTTAGCCAAAAAAAAAGTAAAACATTGAGGTATCAAAGTGAAAACCTCTTTGAGGTGCTTTCTAACTAGGCAAAAAGTAAAGATAAAGGCCACTTTAGTGGTGAAAACCTGTATTAGGTGCCATTAGATGGGGGTGTTCATTCTTCTTCAAATTTAGACTAGGAGACCACCAATGATGAACTTGCCTATGGATCTAATTTTAGTTTTGAGAAACAATAAGTATCTGATCAAAATTTTCAAGAATTTTTGATCCTTTTTATTATATGGCCAAATCTTCCATTAGGAGATTCAGATTCATCATGCCTAGGAGAAGTTGAAGAGCAAGTCCTAACAGAGGACCTTGACATAGTCCAACAATTCAAGTCTCTACCTACTATCCTAGAAGATGGTTCAACCCTCTTAGTTGAATATACAACAAAGGTAAACATTGAGACTCTATCAAACCTAAAATGGATAAAATTGGGTGCATCCCTCACTGAGGAGGAATGTGACATTTTTATAGCTTTGTTGAGAGAGTTTGTAGATATATTTGCATGGGCCTATTTTGACATGTCAAGATTAGACCCCACCTTAGTTTTGAATCACCTTGTGGTTAATCTTGATGCCAAATTGATAAAACAAAAGCTCCATAAGATGCATCCTCACATTTTTGTATTAGTAAAGAAAGAGTTGGAAAAACTCTTAGAAGTAGGATGTATCTGATCCATTGACTACTCTGAATGGATCTCTAATGTTTTACCTATTAGCAAAAAGATTGAAGGAATACAAATTTGTACTAATTTTTGAGACATCAACAAAGCTTGTCCTAAATATGATTTTCCATTACCTAATATCAACATGATAATTGAATCCATGGTAGGTCATGTAATTCTTTCACTCATGGATGGCTTTTCAGGATATAATTAGATCATAATAACACCAGAAGATCAGCATAAAATAGTGTTCACCACTCCATGGGGAACATTTTGCTATCAAGTGATGCCATTTGGCCTTAAGAATATGGGAGCTAAATATCAAAGAGCCATGAATATCATATTCTATGATATGATGCACAATATTATTGAAGACCATGTCAATGACTTATTGGGAAAATCCAAGCCTAGAGCTGACCATCCAACAATGTTGCATAAGATATTTGAAAGACTATGAGAGTACAAAGTCAGACTAAATCCAAAGAAATGTGTGTTTGGTGTAACTTAAGGAAAAATACTTAGCTTCATCGTGTCTCGTAGAGGTATTGAAGTTGATCCAGCTAAACTACATGCTATAACTGAGATGCCACCACTAACCAATTTGAAGCAACTTCATAGTTTGTAGGGTAAGATCTAGTCCATTTGATGCTTCATCTCTCAGTTAGCTAACAAGTACCATCCATTTACATATATTTTGAAGAAAGGAGTTAAATTTCACTGGGATGATCACTGCCAAATAGCTTTTCAATAGCTCAAAGATTATCTTATCAAACCATCTATTTTATTACCTCCTAGGCTAGGAAAGCCATTATTGTTATACCTATTAGCTATCGATTATGCCCTAGGCGAATTATTGGCTCAACATGATGAAAATGGAAAGGAGCATGATGTTTACTACCTAAGGCATACCTTGGTTACATATGAACATAACTATGCACATGTTGAAAAAGCTTGTCTAGCCATAGTTTTCATAGCTCAAAAACTACATTATTACATGTTGAATAATAAAACCATGGTCATTTTAAAAGTATATCCACTCAGTTATCTACTATTTAAAATATATTTTCAAGGTAAAATGGCTAAATATATCATGCTTCTTAGTGATTTTGACATAGAGTCTGTCAATCAGAAAGCAATCAAAAGACAAGCTCTTACAAATCAACTTGCTGAAGCACCTCTCATGGACACATAACCACTTAAGTTTACTTTTTTTGATGAATCCATCATGGCCATTATTGATGCACCCCTTGAGGGGCAGCCCTGGAAGCTATATTTTTATGGTTAATTCACTACGCATGGATTAGGGGTAGGCCTACTATTTATTACACCATAAGGGGATCTAATCCCTAAATCATTTAGAATCAACTTTCCTTGTACAAACATGGTTGAGTATGAAGCACTTATTGCAAGACTTCGACAAGTAGTGCATTGGATTATATCTCATCTTCAAGTTTATGGTGATTCTCAGTTAATCATCAATCAAATCATAGATCATTTTTAGACCAAAGATGACAAGTTGGTTCCATATAAAGCCATGGTTGACACTCTTAAAAAGAAAATTGACAACATTCAGTTTGAGCATATACCGAGGGCTAGTAACATAACTATAGATGTCATGGCTACTATTGGATCTCTAATTTGATAAATGGATAAAGCTATAGGGTATCAATTCCTTGTCAAACTTTTTTTAGCACCAAGCTCATAAACCTTTAACCATTACCATGATTTGTGATATTGTTAGTCCTAATTCTATCTGGTACTTAGACCTTTAAAAATACCTTCATGACCAAGTTCTACCACCTAATCTATCTCAAAAACAAATCAAAGCCTTCATTCATCATTCCACTCATTTTGCTTTACTTGGATCCATCCTTTACCATCGTAATTTTGATGGAACTCTGCTTTGTTGTTTAACTTCAATAGAGTCTACATTAGCGTTAAGAGAAGTTCATGAAGGAGTATGTGGAGCCCATTCTAGTGGGGAAATCCTATCCAAAAATCTCTTTCACACTAGTTATTATTGGCCCATAATGGACATAGATGCCACTGCATATGTAAAAACATGTGATAAATGTCAACAACATGCTAATTTGATTCATGCCCCAACAAAAAATTTGAAACTGATGTTGACACTATGGCCATTTTATACATGGGGACTTGACCTAATTGGGAATATTAACCCCACTTCATCTAATGGCCATACACATATCCTTACCACCACCAAATATTTCACTAAGTGGGTTGAAGCTATACCCCTCACTTATATGACTAGAAAGTAAAATTTCAAATTCATCTTCACCCATCTCATCTACCGCTATGGTATCTCCTCTGACATTATATCTGATAATGGAGGATCATTCAAGAATAAAGAGGTAGACTAGTTATGTACCAAATATAACATCACATAACACTTTTCTATAGCATATTACCCTCAAGGTAATGGCCAAGCTGAGGCATCCAACAAAACCATTGTCAACACTCTCAAAAAGATTTTTAATAATGCCAATCATGATTGGTACCTCCAAATATTCCCTACCCTTTGGGCATACTATACCAATCATTGTACACCCACAAGAGCCACTCCATACTCACTTGTTTATGATATTGAATCTATCTTTCCCATTGAGGTCAAGTTACCTTTACTATGCATCTCTTTCAAGCATGTCCTAGATGATCATGACTATCGAGTAGCTCACCTGCAAGAGCTATATCTACTTGATGAAAAATGCAAAATCACACTCAACAATCTTCAGGCATATCAAAATTGACTCAAAGGTCACTACAATCTGTGTGTGAAGTATCGAACATTTGAACTTGGTGATCTTATTCTCAAAGAAAACCAAAAGAATACCATGGTTGAGAAGAAACATAAAGGAAAATTAAAACCAAACTAGATAGGGCCTTTCATCATCACTACAAATTATGGATCAGGAGCATACAGGCTTGCCACATTAGATGGTGACAAACTTCTAGAGCTAATGAATATTATTTATCTCAAGCAGTACTATGATTGAATGTGAAGGTGTATTGCCTTTAAGGACCATTTCAAGTATGCCATTTTATCACTATTATTATTTGTACACATACCATTCTTATGCGTCCTCTTTGCCATATCCACTTTTTGCTTTAGACCTATCAACCCAACATGTTCTAAAACCTAGCCCATTTGACCTCAATTTTTGTCATTCATTACATAGTTTCAACATCAAGGTATCTAATCAGTCCATCAGTTAGCTCAAGAACTTCATATAGAGATCATATTTTGGGATAGTGTGATAGAAGTTTCAGTAGTTGTATCCTTTGTTGTTAGTATTTTCTTACCACCAGTCCTGTTGCTAATTATAACCACTTTTGGGAAAATTAGTACCATTGATCTATGCCATTGTGTCCTAGTTATAAAAACTTATGGGAAAACTAGGGGAAATACTAAGCCTTGACATACCAAATTTCCACTTCTTATGCCATATTGTGGTTACTTTGTTTAAATTGGCTGCCATAATAGTCAAATTCCTCCACTGTAAGGGTGGAACTATAGTGACTTGAGGTCCTACTCTAGGACTATGTAGGTAGCGCTCAATACTTTTTGAGGTTAGCTTAGTCACCCCTTTTACCTATGCTCTCACCATTTTGTGAGAAACCTAAGTTTGAATGATCTCACCATTTTATGAGCAATCTAAGTTTGAATGCTCTTACCATTTTGTGAGAACTCTAATTTTGAATGCTCTCACCATTTTGTGATCGTGAACTATTTAGTGTCTTGTCATTATCAATTGAGGTACGACACTCCAAAACAATTCAAAAACATTTCAAAAAATTATTAGAAAAGAATAAATTGACCACTTCTTTGCCTTAAAGATTCTGGGGACTCTTACTAAGTTACAAGCAAATCACTTTTCATTTAGTTTCCCCATCCTTTTTTGCCTTTTTCTCTCATGCACTTGACATTTTTCAAGACCATTCCTATTCTTTTATCACATCTATTTTGTTTTTTTCATCAGTTATCACATTCTTCCCATTCCCTGGGAGAACTACATTTGGCCTAAAGTTTTTTTTTATTGCATATTACATCCATGGAACTAGGTAGGTAGTGTCCACTTACCTAGTGCATATGGAGATATCTCGGCCACCCCATTCCTTTTATTATATTCCCCCATTTGGTTCATTTTTTAAGTTATCACTTATATTTTGGGGGCAATGTTTGTAGGGTTTTTATTGCACTATTTGTTTGTTTGTTTCTATTCATTTTGTTTGTTTGTTTACTTATTTTTTTTGCTTTCAACATTATTTCCTTGATTCAATTTGTGTGTGTTTATTAGGTGATTCCTTGTCTACACTTACATGTGAATCCATCTCTATTCATATTTTTACATTGTCATCATGGTTTCTATCATTGGTGCATGGTTTTCTATTGAGTATTGGATTATGAGGGTTAGTCCTTATGCATATTTTGGCCAAGTATTTATGGTGTTCTATCATGAAGCCTACATTCACATGCTAAAAATACCTCAGCTTCAAAGATTCTATTTAAAGTGGTGGCATCTCTTCAACACTGACATCCCAATTCCATCCTAATCATATCCCAAATAGAGTAATGAACCATGAATTTTTTTCAATATTTATTAGTTTGGATGAGCATTTCCCTACTAGTAAGTTGTTCCAACTCATCATTACCCTCCGTTTCAAGTTATCATCATCCTCAACCAAGTTTATCATGTTTGCCATAATCGGGGTCCAATGATTATAACCACTTCTGGGCAAATCATTACACACCATCCCACATTTGGGTAAATCATTGTGTTGTCACCACTTTACTTTTTTTGCCTATACAAGGGCATGTTATTACCTTGTTTGTCTCTCTTAACTTGGGAAAATCCATCTTCTCAATGATTATAGCCGCCTTTAGGTAAATCATTATGTTATCATACCACATTGCCACTATCAAGCTACAATGCTTATAAACGCCTTTGGGCAAACCATTGTACATCATCCTACTTGCATTCTTAATTATTTTGACTACTTTTTCAATATCATTATGTTTTCACCCCATCATCTTTCCTTTCTTTGGTCCCCTCATTTTGCTTCTTTCTTTTCGAGGGACCATTTGCCGACCTCCTTATGCCAACCATTCCCTTGAGGGGGCATCATACAATTAGTTTATCATCATTACAGTTATAGACATACATGACCTTTTAATTCTTTGAGAAGGAATCACTATGCTTATAACTTGTAATGCCTTCCCAAATAGGGGCAGACTGTAGACACCTAAAACTAGCCACTGATAACCTCCAATCAGGATTTTGGTTAGTTTCCACCAAAAATGTACAATTTTGCCTAAAAAACTAAAACATATAAAATGATGTGAAAATGACATATTCAAGTGCCAATTTTAGCCAGGGTATCCCTAAATGGGATAATGCAATTTGTGGGCTAGCTAACTTTGATTAGATCATTTCGAGTCAAAATGCCAATTTTGCACTTAAGTGCTCTGGATTGTTCTTTTCTATAAAATATATTTCACAAGACATGTGCCTTTGTTATTTTTTATTGGTAACATCCTAAATGGTAATACACATTCAATGCATCTAACATCAACTTTCAATTCCAATCCAATCAAATTTAGGACCAATAACAAGGCATTCTGATCAATTTGAGTAATTTTTGCATAAAGTGTTTAATCATGCTTAAGGGATAATAAACCCATATCAAGGCCTAAATTAATAAAACCATGTAAAATTTTTGAATACTTGTTTTTAGAAATGAATATTGAATATCTGCATCATCAAGTGACCTCATAAATTCCATCCCTAAGCCATAAATGCCATAAATATCAGGATTCATGCCCTCCATGCCTCATAAATGCCTTCCATGATGCCCTCCATACCTATGAATTTCCCATTTTTATAATGCCATGATGAGGATAATTACAAATTTTAATTGAAAAATTAAATTAATCCTCAACCACAAATCTCAATCTTGAGATGGACAGTTTAGGTTGATTCTGATCAAATCCAAAAATCTATAAATAAGAGGCCTGACAACATCATTTATAAGCTTAATTAGTGAAAAATTATAATGAAAGATTGGTTCTAAAATCTTCATGCAACTATTATTATAATGCCAAATTAATTCCAAGCCAAGTCAAGCCACAAGCCAAAGGTGCCAAGAGGAGATGAAGCTAGCCATACTCCATTGAAGAAGACCTCTTGAAGCACAAGCCGAGCAAGCCACCACAAAAAGCATTTTGGAGCATCCAAAAAAGGTAAAAGAGTTTTATTTTGCATTTTAGTTGTGTGTTTCATTCATGATTGTTAACTAAGCTCTCCCTACTATCTAGGCCTAGAGATGTTATGCTATTAGTGTGTTTATTTCATCTTGTTTTCATTTCGGAACTAACACCATACTAGCCATCTTCTCTTAAGTAAAATTTATGGATCACATCATTTATTATATTTCACCCTTATGTACACAAATTACCACACATAAGAGATAAATACATAATTTTGAGTCCCTTCTTGGAATTTTGGCTATGTAAGTAGTGTTTATTGATAGAGGGGTATTTGAGATCAACTCAACACCGTGAGCCCACTAACCCATTTTTTTAGAAAGGTGACATAATATAAAGTGGAGAGATAGGATTTGAGCAATAAAAAATCAATGATAGCTTATGCATGAGATATAGATACATCATACAAAAGGCAAAAGAAAACCCAAAAAGACCTAGGCAATCCCATCTTGATATAAAAAACATTATGTACATGATAGTTGCATTGAGATTCAAATAATAACATCAATGCAAGTATCCACAAGAATAAAAAAGTGTACATGAAGCTATGAATAATATTTTAAGAATATAAGTATTGATTCTTGAAAATTAAATTGTTTATTTTCACACATATACATCTTATATATGTATGTGCATCATTGTATAGGTTAAGTATTATTTCTTCTTTATGATTATGCAATTAAATTAATGTTTGATATTATACTTTCTATATTTATTATTTTAAGGCTTTGAATTATTGGATTGAGTTTAAATCATTTTTTTGTTTCTAAAATTTAATCTATGTATCAAGAAAATTATCTCAAAATTACTAGTTGTCAAACTAGTTATGTTTTGAGTGAAAATATTGATAAAAAAATGTCTTGAATAGCTTCAAACTTAAAAATATATGCTTGTTGATCTAAAATATTATATACCTACAATAATTTCAAAAATAAAATATATAAAAATATTCTTAATTCTAATCAAAGCACTACACAACCTTTGTGTACAAATCTTATTAATAAAGAAAGCTAAAACAAACTTATTAGAAGGTAATTTGCAATGCAAATAAAGTTTAAATAATAAAATATAATAAAGAACTCCTAGAATACTAAGTGAACTAAAAATATACTAAAACAAATCAAAATATACTAAATAAATTAAATTTATCTTACTATAAATTTTTTCACATCATGCAAGAAGCCTCTTTAATAGTAAAGTCAAACATGCAACTAAAAAGTCATCATAGTCAACTAATTAAGATAATTAAAGAATATTAACTCAAGTTAACTTTAATTTAAGTCAGATAAACAAGAAATTACATGATTATTCTTTGGTAATGGCATGATTATTATTTATGCTCAATTAATTATTCAAATAGTGAACTAGAGTCCATTAAAATGAACTACAGTGAATTGGAGTGAATTGACAATTAACTAGTACTTCTATCTATTTTTTAATTTTTTTTTTAAAAGTGTCCCAAAGTGAAAAAAATAATTAATGTCATAAATAAATTAACTAAAATTAAAAAAACTTTAAAAACCAAAAATATACTAAGTTTAAAAATAGAACTCAAGTGCTCATATTGACATCATACTCAACATTCCTCCTTTTGATGTAAAGAGGTAAAATTCCTAACATCTTACTGAGTCTTACATAGATATTATTCATTAATTTCAACTATATTCATTATTTAAAATATTATTTAAGTTTTTTATATTCATATTTAGTATATTATAATTCAATTTTATCTTTTTTCTTTGAAGACCAAGAAACCAACCCACTTCCTAATACAAAGCAATAACTTGAAGTTGACTTTCTGTCATCAAGAGATCCTTCCCAATCTCAATATATGTATAAAATAAGACATAAATATATTAATTGTATAAAATAAATACCATGATTATGATTACTTATTAAATATTTAATTTTTTAAATTGATTTCAAATAATTGACTGACAGTTTACCCATAAATCTAGAAACTAGTGAAACTCCATAGCTAACATCAGGTCTTGTCATAGTGAGATACATAAAACCTCCAAAAATGATTCTAAAAGTATTATAATCAGCTAAAGGATTTATATCCTAAATCAAAATATTTTCTCCACTTGTAATTGGGGTGTTTTCAGGGTTGAAATCTTGAATATTTGTACTTCTTTAGCATGTCATGTGCATGTTTGGCTTGACAAATGAATATTTCCTCTTTATTTTGATGAAATTATATGCTAAGAAATTAAATCACAAATTTAATATCAGTCACATAAAAATATTATTTCATAGCTTACTTGATGCTATTTAACATTTCCATAGATCTATCTATAAAGATCAAATCATCTACATAGAGATAAACATATAGAACATTAGAATTCAATGCTTAATTTTAAAGAGTTAGTTTATTTTGACTTCTTAAAAATATTTTATCCAATAAACATATATGAAATTATTTATTAACATGTTATTTGATCTTTTTTTAACCCATGAAAAGTCTTATTCAACTTATATACCCAAAAATATTAATCTTTTACCTCAAAACCTTGTGGTTGCCCCATATATACTTCTTTTTCAATCACTCCATTAAGGAATATAATTTTAACATCCACTTGATGAATTTAATATATTTTATGAATATATATATATAAATAATTAGTATTATATTATATTTATATGCAACAAGATCATAGGTTTTTCAGTATTCAACCCCATATATTTATGCAAACCCTTTTATACATAGTCTAGCTTTTAGCTTACCAACTGTACCATCACTTTTAAATTTGGTTTTATAAACCCACTTTATACCAATGAAATATTTATTCAATAGAGGTTGAAATAAATGTTAAGCATGAAATATACTGAGAGGGGGGGGTGAATTAGTATATTATATATCTTTTTACTTAATTAAATTCATTTTCTTTAACCAATATTTTTACATAGAAACCCAAAGTGGAAAAAATCATAGAGAATAATCTCAATTATATGAATGATCACCAACTCAAATTACAAATTTTACAAGCACCAAATTACAGAAACACCAACCCCTTTGCTAAGCACCCACACAACAACTATTTGTGAGCACCAACCCATAGGAGCACCAACCCCTCTTGTGTATAAAACATAATTATTTTTCAATGTTGCTTCCTCAAAAAATGATAGAACTCTAAAATATCTTATTCTTTTCTCTCTTTGAAAACAAATACAAACTTTGTACTCTCTTGCATATTACAAATGGCTTCTCAAGCCTTTATTTATAGATTTCCAAAAGACCTTTGGCATTCACCCTTTGTGACCCTTCAATCCTCATGGAAAATGGCACCAAAATTTTATGACCCTTCGTATCCTTGTATTTAAAAAGTCATATGGTGGCCCTTCATAAGCAAAATCATCCTTTCCTCTTTTGTCTTTATCTTGGTGACTTTTCATATTCTTCAAAGTGTCCCTTCATGGAAAAATGTGCCATAATCTCTTTTGTATTCACATGGTGACTCTTGGAATTCTTCAAGATGACTCTTCATGAAAAAATGCATCCCATTCCTCTTTTTCTTTACCCCATGACTATTTGACTTCTCTATGGGCCCTGTTTTGACTTATATGCAACCAAAAATATATTCATTAATATTAAATAAATATTAACACACATTAGCCAAAATATGAATATTAAAAACATCATTAAATAGAATGGGCCCTTTATCACCAATGATAGACCTTTGACATTAATGACAATATTTCCAATAATCTCCCCCTTTGTCATTGATGGCAAACACAAATTGAAATTGCCACATCTTGAAACCTGAACATACTACCATCTAAAAAACATACAGTAATTCCTTATTATAACAACCTTTACTTTTTCTCTATACTTATTTTTCACCTACACCTATACCTATTATTCTCCCCCTTTGAAATCAATGGCAAAGGGCCTATCTTAGAGCTAACACTTAGCTTCCCCTCAACTGATGTTGATCCTCAATGGTAGGAAGTAAAAAAAAATTACTTCCAACTTCTTCCATAGATACTCAAATGTGTCTTTTAGTAGTGCCTTTGTAAAAAGATCTGTAGTACTAATATATTCCATCTTAACCTATTGATCTGCAACCAGCTCTCTCAAGAAATGATATCTAATGGGAATATCTTCTATTCTTGAATGCATTACTAGATTCTTCAAAATATTAATAACACTTGTGTTGTCATGAAAATAGAAATAGGTTCATCATATTTTACCTTGATATCTTCTAAAGTTTTCTTCATCCAAAGCACTTGAGTACAACACAATATCATTGTAATATATTTTGATTCAACTATAGAAAGTGATATTGAATTCTACTTTTTTATTTAGCCATGATTCTAAGCTATCACCAAGGAAGAAATCTCCTCCAATTGTACTCTTTCTATCATCCAAGAAACCTACCCAATCTAAATATGTATAAGCAACCAAAGTGAAATCTCTGCCTATGGGATACCATAATCCATAATCTAATGTTCCCTTGATATATCTGAATATTCTCTTCACCAACTGAACATGACTATCTTTTAGATTTGATTGATATCTTTCAACCATACCTACTATATGCATGATGTCTGGCCTCGATGCTACCAACTATAAAAGACTACCAATCATATATCTATACAAATATTGATTTGTAATAGGTGAATCTTCATCCTTACCTTATTTTCTATACTCATTAGTGTGCCAACTGATGCATAATCTTCAAAACCATTTTTTTTCAACATTTCCTTGGCATATTTACTTTGAGATATGAAAATTCCTTTATCTGAATGAAATATGTTAGGTTGTGGAGCTAAAAGCTTCAACCTTTGCAAACTGAGGAACAGATGGTTGCTGAGTTCTACAGGAACCGGCGTCGGCATCAGGACCGACGTCGGCAGAGTCCAGTGCAGAAGGCCACCGGCGACGGCAGGAAGTCGGCCGACGTCGGCAGAACCAGACAAGCAGGGACCGACGTCGGTCGCCTGTGTGTTCTAGAACTGCTCGTTTCACGGACAGTTAGTTAAGTGAACAAAGAGTTTGCATGTTGAGACCAGTTAGAGTCTTGTGCTGCGAGGACTATTGTCTAAATTAAGAGTCTAAGTTATTGTTTGAGTTAGAGATCTATTTATAGACCCATTGGCATGTATTGTATAAGGCATGAGATAGAAAGGAAGAGTTCCTTCTAGTTGTAAGATCTGTGAGTTGCAGGTTGTTGCAAGCTCATTGGGGATCTACATGTAAGTTTGGTCTTTGAATTGCAGGTTGCAGGTTCATGAGAGATCAGCTTGAAGTGCTATAGAGTGCTTGATGTACCGGCAGGGTTATTACTGACTGGTTGGTGAGGTGAACACCAATTCTGTGTGTGAGTTGGTTGTTGGGACCGTTTTTTGTGTAGGAGAGTGTGTGTGAGAAGAATTACTGAACACTTGAGGTGTGGCGAATCTCTGTAAGGTGAAAGAGTGTGGCGGCTCTTTGTTGTATTCTTTTCTGTTAGTGTTAATACAAGATAGTGTATTGTCTCTCATATTCTGTGCTATTGGTGAATTCTAGTTACTTGTGTTTCTGGTTATTTCTGCATATTCAATTGCTTATACTTGGTAATCATACTGTGCTTTTTCTGAGAAGCAAGATCCCAACTAGTGGCATCAGAGCATGTTTGTTGTTCTAGATTCTTGTCAATTGGTATCAGAGCCTTGGTTGTAAGTTCTTAAGCTTGATACCATCTATCGGTATCAGAGCTTTTGGTTGGGATACTAACAGATTGGTGTAGATTTGGGTAGTGTGTTTTGATCACAGGTTACTCACAGGTTTCTGTTTGAGTGGGAGTTGAGCAATGACAGAAAGTAGTCAACTACGAATGGAGAAGTTCAATGGCAAGAACTACCAATTATGGAGGATGCAGATTGAGGACTATCTGTATCAGAAAGATTTGTACTTACCGTTGGGTGGGGTTGCTAGCAAACCCTTGGATATGAAAGATGAAGAATGGGAGGTTCTTGATCGGAAGGCTCTGGGATCTGTTAGATTGAGTCTTGCATCATCTGTGATTTCCAGCTTATCACAGTGTAAGACAACGGTGGAGTTGATGGAATCTTTGGCAAATTTATATGAAAAACCCTCAGCTTCGAATAAGGTATTTCTTATGAAGCGTTTATTTAATTTGCAAATGTTGGAAGGTGGATCTGTTCATAGCCATCTTAGTGATTTCCATGGTTTAGTAAACCAGTTAAGTTCAGTCAATATTGTATTTGATGATGAAATAAGAGCTCTCTTAATCTTGTGTTCATTACCTGAAAGTTGGGAAGGTATGGTAATGGCAGTTTCTAACACTGTGTCTCCTTCAAAAGTCTTAAAAGTGGATGATATTGTGAGTGTAATCTTGAACGAAGAGATACGCAGGAAAAGCACAGGTGAATCATCTGGTGATGCTTTGAGTGTTGAAGGAAGAGGAAGGCCAAGAGAGAAGATAGAGCGTGGGAGATCAAGGTCGAAGACGGGCAAGAGATCTAAGTCCAGGTATGGCAGAATAACCTGCTGGAAATGTGGAAAGCAAGGGCACTTAAAGAGAGATTGCAGATCGGGTACAGATCAGCATGAAGAACATGAAGAAGAAGCAGATGCTGCAGGTTACATTGCACAGGATGCTCTGGTATGTTCTTTGGATAAAGTAGAATCTTGGGTATTAGATTTTGGTGCCTCTTTTCATGCATCCCCACATAGGGAATTTTTTCATGAGTATGTCCAGGGAGATTTTGGAGAAATTTGTGTAGGGGATGGTAAGTCTTGTCAGATTGTTGGCAAAGGCAAAGTGAAGCTGAAACTGCAGACAGGTAACACATGGGTGTTAAAGGAGGTCATGCACGTCCCAGTTTTGAAGCGGAATCTGATTTCTGTTAGAAGTTTGGGTGAAGAGGGTTGCACAGTAACTCTCACAGCGGACTCTTGGAAGGTTACCAAGGGTACACTTGTTATAGCTAGAGGTAAGAAAGTAGGTACGCTTTATCTATCTACTTGTTTTACTGATTCTTCTTCTGGGTTATCTACTTCAGCTGTAGATTCGGAGATGTGGCTTGATAGGCTTGGTCACATAGATATGAAGGAGATGCTGGTTCTTGAGTCAAAGGATATGCTTTCGGATTTGGAAGGCATGGATCATGGTTTCTGTATGCAGAAGAAGAAGGTGAGATTTCTTGAGGAATCCGATGTTAGTGACAAGAACAGGAAAGCCTTGGTTTTCAAGGAGAAAGTGACGGACAGAGTTCAGCACAAGGTGCAGGGGAATTCTAAGCAGAGCAAGGGTGTTTTGGACAAGGGTTTGATCCAAAAGGAGCTTGCGGGAAAAAGTCAGGTCTCACAAGAAAAACACAGAGACCGACGTCGGCAGGAAAACTGGCGTCGGTGTCTAGACAGGGACCGATGTCGGCTATGTGCAGCCCGACGTCGGTGACTCGGGGCAGACAGAGACCGGCGTCGGCTAGGGGAAAACGACGTCGGCGGAGAGGCAGTCGCAGGGAACCGACATCGGTCGGCTGTAGACTGAGATGTGACCGGCATCGGTCACTGAGACGAATTTTGGGTGGACAGCAAGCTGTCATGGAGTCTCAAGCGCCCATATGGAGGACTGAAGGTGTAAGTAAGTTCTTAAATTCGTCATTTCCCTTCTTTACACTACTTTTTGCTCACTTATGGCATAGGACTAGGAAGTTATTGAAGAAGCAGAACAGGTAGATCCAGGAAACAGTGGGAGCTAGGCTTGAATGAGGATGTGATTCCTTGGAGGAGAACCAAACAGGTGTTTTGGGTAGTGTGGCCAGCTGGAAGTAAGCACTGAAAGATGAATGGATGTTAAGGATGAAGAAGAGCGGAAATAGATACGTGAGATGGAAGATCAGGGTATTTGATCTTGTATTAGCTGCAGGGCAATGGAGGTTTGTTCATTGTGTTTCTCTTTACCAGGTTGGATAGTACTAGCTACACTATCCTATTTTCTGTATGATGTGCTTGTTGCAGGGTTACATATACAGGTATTGCTGAACTAAAGGTAAAGCTAGTTCAGGGGTTTGTCATGGAGAATCTGGGAGCAGCAAGATTCTTTGGCAAGAGTGTGTTCTAGAGACATGGAAGGTCATGTGTTGACTTTGTTTCAGGATGATTGTGTGAAACCGGTTGGCACGCTGATGGTTAGACAGTTCATAGAACAGGTGTCTTAATTCACATAATGAGGTTGAGTGCATGGTATGTACTAAACCTGAGTTTTCCCAAGCAGTGGGAGTTGTCACAAGTTAGGAGCCAATCCGGGAGAGAACCATTGGAGGTCAGTTCAGTGGATTCTTACAGGGACTAGTAGCAGGTGCACATGCTATGCAAGTTCAGGTTTATTTCTACATGGTTGTAGATGTGGATGTGGTAGGTAATTTGGATGACAGGTTTTGCACCACGGATTTTGTGGTGGTTGGTCTTCAAGGATGATTTTGAAGATGGATACATAGCCAAGGTAACAAACTAGACGGTGTACAGGTACATGTACAGGTTGCAGCTGTTTATCTCCAAGTGGGAGATTGTTAGGTTGTGGAGCTAAAAGCTTCAACCTTTGCAAACTGAGGAATAGATGGTTGCTGAGTTCTACAGGAACCGGCGTCGGCATCAGGACCGACGTCGGCAGAGTCCAGTGCAGAAGGCCACCGGCGATGGCAGGAAGTCGGTCGACGTCGGCAGAACCAGACAAGCAGGGACCGACGTCGGTCGCCTGTGTGTTCTAGAACTGCTCGTTTCACGGACAGTTAGTTAAGTGAACAAAGAGTTTGCATGTTGAGACCAGTTAGAGTCTTGTGCTGCGAGGACTATTGTCTAAATTAAGAGTCTAAGTTATTGTTTGAGTTAGAGATCTATTTATAGACCCATTGGCATGTATTGTATAAGGCATGAGATAGAAAGGAAGAGTTCCTTCTAGTTGTAAGATCTGTGAGTTGCAGGTTGTTGCAAGCTCATTGGGGATCTACATGTAAGTTTGGTCTTTGAATTGCAGGTTGCAGGTTCATGAGAGATCAGCTTGAAGTGCTATAGAGTGCTTGATGTACCGGCAGGGTTATTACTGACTGGTTGGTGAGGTGAACACCAATTCTGTGTGTGAGTTGGTTGTTGGGACCGTTTTTTGTGTAGGAGAGTGTGTGTGAGAAGAATTACTGAACACTTGAGGTGTGGCGAATCTCTGTAAGGTGAAAGAGTGTGGCGGCTCTTTGTTGTATTCTTTTCTGTTAGTGTTAATACAAGATAGTGTATTGTCTCTCATATTCTGTGCTATTGGTGAATTCTAGTTACTTGTGTTTCTGGTTATTTCCGCATATTCAATTGCTTATACTTGGTAATCATACTGTGCTTTTTCTGAGAAGCAAGATCCCAACTAGTGGCATCAGAGCATGTTTGTTGTTCTAGATTCCTGTCAAAATATTTGTAACCCTAAGAAAAATGTCAATTCTCCAAGCATAGACATCTCAAATTCCTTTTGCATATTATCAAAAAAAAATTGTCATCTTTTCAAATGTTTCTTCTAAAAATGATGTCATCAACGTATACCACAATAATCAATTAATGCTCACCTTCTATTTTTATGTAGAGATTACAATCAGTAAATATTCTCTTGAAACCTTGATCTTGCATGTACTTATCAAGTTTTACATACCAAGCTTTGGGAGCTTGTTTCAATCCATACAGTGCTTTCTTCAATCTGCATACATGGCTACTAATATTTGAGAGAATAAATCCCTTAGGATACTCAATGCAGACCTCTTCTTTTATATTCCCATTTAGGAAGGCATATTTGACATCTATCTAAAACACTTTAAATTTTTTAAACACTGCATATTCAAGAAACATTCTAATAGCTTCTATCCTTGTCACTGGTGAAAAAGTTTCTTTAAAATTTATTCCCTCAATCTGAGCATATCCTTTACCTAATAATCTTGCTTTATTCTTGGTCATTTCTCCATTTTCATTCAACTTATTTATTTAAACCCATTTAATTCCTATCACATTATTATCTTTTGGTCTAGGCACTAATTTTTAAGTACCATTCTTTTCTATCTGATTTAATTCTTCATCCATTGCCTTAACCCAATGCTTATCATGTCTAGCTTCTGAAAAAGTTATAAGCTAAATTTTGGATAACAAAGAAAAATTAACTTGCTCAGATTCACTTACCATCATTCTTCTGGTGTGAAGTCCTTCATTTATGTCTTTGATGATGTCACTTTCATTAATATTTATCTGAACATATTTGGATGGGGTTTTGGTGTCCTTTTTCTCCTCATCTTCAAAATCTTCCTTTTCAATGATTTCAGAAATCTCTACTAGATGATTGACTCTTTGTGTTTCATCTTTTTCTATCCTGACACTTGCACTTTCAAAAATTTTCTTGGGATATTTTATTATAACATTTATAAGCTTTACTTTTGTAATAATAACCAATAAACATCTATTCATCTGCTCTGGATTCAAACTTACCAAGTTTTTCATCAGTTCTCTTTATGAAGCATCTACTGTCAAAAACTTTGAAATAATTAATTGTTGTTGGTTTATCTTTCCATAGCTCATAAGGAGTCTTGTCACTATTGAATCTCAACAATGTTCTATTTTGAATATGTACTATTGTAACAACTTTTTCTCTCTAATATTTATCTAGTATCTTGGATTCATTTAGCATTATCCTCGCCATCTCTTGAACTATTCTATTTCTCTATTTAACTACTCCATTTCATTGTGGAGTTATGGCTACTGAATAATGTCTCTTTATTCCATGGTCTTCACAAAATTCAATAGACTATTCTGACATGAATTCTCCTCTTCGATCTGATCTTAGATACTTAATTTTCAAATTGGTTTCATTTTCAACTAATACTTTGAATGATTTGAAATGTTTGAAAACTTATAATTTTTTCTTTAAAAACATTAACCAAGTCATATGTAAAAAATTCTCAATAAGCAACATAAAATATTTCTCACCTTGAGTACCTTGACTTCTCATAGGTCTACATAGATCAGTGTGAACAAGCTCTAACATCTGAGTGGTTGAGTACTCTTTTGTTTTAAACTATCTTTAGACTTGTTTCCCATGCTGCCAAAGTTCATAAAGCATGTCAAATGGCTTTGTAATTTTTAGAAGATTTTTGACTGCTTGCTTCTTGCTGATGTTGACAAGATTATCAAAATTTATGTGTCCCATTTTCCTATGCCATAGCCAACATTATTCAATTTTACTCAATCAACATCTTTGACCTTTGATATTTGATAACATATATAAATTATTTCCTATTCTCTAAGCATCTACAACCAACACATCTAAATATTTTTTTTAATAATTTCACAACCTTTTGAATAAAACTTTAGTGTGTGCCCCTGATCACACATTTGACTTACACTCAAAAGATTATGCTTAAGACCTTCTAAATACAAAACATTTTTATTTTTAGTTCTACCATTATCCAAACTTAGTGTACCTTTTACAACAATTCTGGTAGTACTATTATCTTCAAATTTTACTGTGTTAGCATTGATCTTATTCAAGGTTATGAACTTGATTTTATCTCATGTCATGTGCCTCAAACATCCACTATCAATGAATGGTGTATTTTATTCATTTCTTGCATGTAAAGATATCTGTACCAACATAGATTTTTTAGGTTATTTCTTCTGCCATGAACCTGCCTGAACTTTCATGATGAATGGAGCCTTGAAACTCAAGTCCTTCTTGACTGAATCAAACACACTTCTATAGTATGGGATATGTGTCTAAAGTTATTTCACTTGTAACATATTATGGCCTCTTCATTAAATCTTGATAGAGGAGTAAAAGAGCGGTGGCTTCTGCTTGACTATGCATGACTTTTCTTCTCCTTATTTCTAAAATTATTAGCCCTTTTTTGACATTCTATTTTATTATAATTATATCCATTACAATACAAATAATAACTATAAAAATAGGACCTTTTTTTGTATCTTTGATTTGATTACCTTTTTTTATCTATATCCCCCCCAGCTTTTTTGTTTGAGATGTCTTCTATATTCTCAATTTCTTCCCTTTTTATTTCCTTTTTTGTAAGAGCTTCAGCATAGCTTTTTCCTTTTTCCTTGTCTGTGAAATTAGTGGCCTCCCTTTTCTCTTTTTAAAATCTGATACCTATCTTATCTGACATTGATCTTTGAATTTTTAATATCTTATTTAACATATTAGTGTTTTTATCAAATTTTGAATCATTGGTTGCTCTATCATTGATTGCTTTATTTGTTTTTTCAAGAACTAATTTTAAAGAAGTAATTTCAATAACATATATTTCACATTATTTATTTACTTTTTGCAATGTGTTGTTAGATATTCTTCATTCTTCTTAGCTTCTTCAAAGTGTGCTTGTAGATCTTCAATTGTTTCCTTTGACTCCTTTTCATTTTTATTGATTCAAAGCTTTAATATTTGATTCTTTTTCTCAATAGATTTTAACTCTTCTAAGGCACAAATGAGTTCTCCTTCTAGATTCACTTTAGCTTCATCTTATTCTTCTTCTTGATCATTTGTACTTTTACTTGCAGAGACATCTTCATATATGGCGATGAATAAAATCTCTTCTTTTTATGAATCACTAAATCCACTATCTTCGGCTGAGTTAGGATCTTTAGAATACAAACTCTTCTTCTAGAATCCCTTCTTGAAATTTTCTTTGAAATTCTTCTTGTACGTAGACTTTCCTTCTTCATTATCACTATTACCCTTATCTGGTCACTTAGCTACAAAATGTCCAATCTTTCCACAATTAAAACATTTAAAAGTTAATTTTATTTAATATTTACTTGTGCCCTTTTTTGGCTTACGAATGAATATAGCTCCATTATCATCTTCATCATCTCTAGAACTATCACTTGATTCTTGAATCTTAGCATTCTCTTTCTTTGATGTCTTGAAATTAGCTTCTCTCTTTGAGGGTTTCTCTTGTTAGTTCTGCATCTCATAGACCATAAAAATACCATGTAGCTCATCCATCTTTAGCTTGGCTAAATTTTTCATCTCTTCAATTGTCAAAAATTTTACATCATATCTAAATGGTAGAGATATCAATTTTTTTTGAACCATAATTAATTCTTCTAACTTTTTACAAAACTTTGAATCTGATTAACTAGTTGATCAACTTGCAAAAGATAACTTGCTATATTTTCTTCCTCTTTGATCTTCAAAATCTCAAACTATCTTTTGAAAGTCTAAAGGTTAGTTTGTTGAACCTTTCAATCACCTTTGGAAATATTCTCAAGTTTTACCCAAGTTTCATGAGCAGATTTACATTACATAACTTTAACAAATTTTGATTCACATAAACCACACAAAATAACATTTAAAACTTTAGTATTATTTTCACTTGCCTTCTTTTATGCTGGAGTAGTTACAAGTGTCTAGGGCTCTTCATATTCCTCCACCACTACTTTTCATATGTTGAATCTAAGGGCCATCAAATAAGTCTTCATCCTTATACTCCAAAAAACATAATTTGTCCCATCAAATAAAGGTGCCTTATTTGTAGAAAAACCTTCATGTGATCTAGCCAACGTTCTTTCTCAGTCTACCTTCAAGCTGTAAAACATTTTTCAAAGAAACCTACTCTAATATCAATTGTTAAGCATGAAATTTACTGAGAGGGGGGGTGAATCGGTATATTATATATCTTTTTACTCAATCAAATTCCTTTTATTTAACCACCTAACCACACATTCAAGATATGCAATACAACTGAAACAATAATATGCACCACACGAGAGAGAGAGAGAGAGAGAGAGAGAGAGAGAGAGAGAGAGAGAGAGAGAGAGAGAGAGAGAGAGAGAGAGAACATATTTTTATGTGAAAATCCAAAATGGAAAAAACTATGGAGAAAAATATCAAGTATATGAATGAGCACCAACTTATAGGAGCACCAACCTCTTTTTTTTAGTACCAAAATAACAACTATTTGTGAGTACCAACCCATAAGATCACCAGCCCCTTACAAAGATTTGTGAGCACCAACCCACAAGAGCACCAACCCCTCTTGTGTATAAAACACAACTATCTGTCAATGTTGCTTACTCAACAAATGATAGAAATCTACAATATCTCCTGATTTTCTCTCTTCAAAAACAAATATAAACCATGCACTCTCTTTCATATTACAAATGGCTTCTCAAGCCTTTATTTATACCTTTCTAAAAGACCTTTGACATTCACCCTTTGTGACATTTCAATCCTCATGGAAAATGGCACCAAACTTGCATGAATAATTATATCCTTTCATTTGAAAAGTCATATGGTGACCCTTCATAAGAAAAAATATCCTTCTCCTTTGTCTTTATCTTGGTGACTTTTCATATTCCTCAAAGTGTCCCTTCATAGAAAAATGCACCATACCCTCTTTTGTCTTCATATGGTGACTCTTGGAATTCCTCAAAATGACTCTTCATGAGAAAATGAGTGCCATTCCTCATTTGTCTTTACCCTATGGATTTTTGACTTCTCCATGGGCCCTCTTTTGAATTATATGCAACCAAAAATGTATTCATTAATAGTAAATAAATATTAACACACATTAGTCAAGATATGAATATTAAAAATATCATTAAATGCAATGAGGCCTTTATCACCAATGAGACCTTTGACATCAATGAAAATATTTAAAACACTAAATTACATGTATATTTATTCTCAATTTAATCCATCTCTAGTTTTATAAAATCAACCTATTCCTTCTTTTGACTAGGTTTTGCATCACTTCTAGGTTCACTAATCACTGATAATAATGTAAAAATAGTATTTCCATCATAAATATCATAAAATAAGTTAACTTATAAATTTTTTGGCATTGTAATCCTCCTCTCATAATTTTTATATAACATTCTATTGTATGTATAATGAGTTAAGAAATATTTTTTTCTTGGCATTGATGTAGATGGATGACTAGTTTCATGCAAAGGGTTAGTATTATTTCTTGATGAAATAGAAACCTACGTAAGACTTTGTAAGCCATAAAAATAAAATTTAATAGGATTTATTACTTTAATTATTAAATATTTAGATACATGATAAAAATAATCATACACCTCATTTTTAAAAAAATTTCAATCTGTAGAAATGATTGTGGATTTATTAGTAGGATTACAAACCTTGTATGCTTTGATTTTATCACTATATCTTGTGAAATTATTATAAACACTCTTAAGAGAAATTATATCACCCTTAAATTTAATTTTTATTATTTTAATTCTACCATTTCCTTTAAATTGGATGAGATTTCCATCTCCTAATTTCTCTTAGATTTTGAAGGAATCATCTAACTTGCTAAAATAATCTTTGTGACTTGTCACCTGATTTAAATACCCTGAAGTTAAGAAAAAAAAATTATTCATCTATTCTCACAAAACATTTGAGAAAATGATTTAAGACATTTTTTTTTAACTCACTTTTTTTAGCTTGAAAATACTTATCTTCCCTTTCTTGATTAACTTGATTATTAACTATTAGTATCCTACAATCTTTTATTATGTGTCTCAAATTTTTGCAATAATAATAAGTAAAGTATTTATTGATCTTATTTATAAAGTTTGATTCATATTTTATATTTCAATTTGGGATTTTTAAACTCCTTTTATTCTAATTTTTATTTGTCACTTTGGTCTTTTAAATCCTTGCCTTGGTTTCAATTACTTGTTTTAAACCATGTTCTAGAACATATAATCTCATCTTATCCTCATGAGATAAGAGAGAACCAAGTAACTCATCAACACTTATAGTATTAATTTATTTAAATTATTTAAGATTTATCATAATATTTATCTCTATTTGTCTTAAATATTTCAAAATATTTCTTACTATAACACTATATTATATAGTTTCTTCATAGACCTTATTTCTATGTACTAAATCATTTACTCTTATACAATAATCTCTAACTCTTTCAAAATCTGACATTTTTAAATTCTCAAAATTCATTTTAAAGGTTTATATTTATACTTATATTACCCTAATAGAGCCTTGTTATGAAGTCTCCAAGGTATTCTATGTATCATGGGTATTTTTGCATCTTGTAATTATTAGATAAATGCTTAGGTCTATGGCACTATGAACATAGAAAAAATATTGTAAATTTTCCTTTTTCATTCTTTTTAATCTTTTTTGATCTTGTTTCAAGGTGTTTCAATATTGAGGTGATGTATAAACATGTATAAAATTATTAAAAACTTATTTATATGCAATAATTTTATTCAATTGATCTCTCCAGTACTCAAATTTGTTAGCTTTGAAAACATGAATATTCATGGAAACAAAATTCATTGAAGCTATTGCATCTTCTAGAAGTTACCTAAAAAACCTTATGACCATTTTTTAAAAGTGGAGATGATACCAAATAAATGTTTTAAATTATTTGCTTGAGTGAAAATCAATTTTGTTTCTCTCTAAAATTGAATTTATGTATCAACAAAACTATCTCAGAACTACTAGTTGTCAAACTAATTGTGTTGTGAATAAAATTGTTGATAAAAAAGTATCATGAATAAATTCAAACTTGAAAATATATGATTTTTGATATAAAATATTGTACACCTAAAATAATATTAGAGATAAAATATACAAATACATCTTCAATTATAATTAATTCACCACACAATCTTTGTGTGTAAATCTTCTTAATAAAGAAAGTTAAAATAAGCTCATTACATAGTAACTTGAAATAAAAGTAAAGTCTAAATATAAAAATATAATAAAAAATTACTAGACCACTGACTGAACTAAAAATAGACTAAGACAACTTAAATATACTAAATTTAACTTACTATAAATATTTTAACATCATGGAAGAAGAATCTTTAATAGTGAAGTTGAACATGTAACCAGAAAGTCATCCTAGTCAACTAACTAAGATAATTAAAACAAATTAACTCAAATTAATTTTATTTTAATATATTAATGATGTTAGTTAGTGTTTTGGTCAATTTAGAACATTTTTCAATGATTTTTTAAACAAATG
The DNA here is from genome assembly GCA_037957365.1 of Torreya grandis. Taxonomy (NCBI): domain Eukaryota; kingdom Viridiplantae; phylum Streptophyta; class Pinopsida; order Cupressales; family Taxaceae; genus Torreya; species Torreya grandis. The sequence continues at coordinate 511,339 of JARHVA010008227.1, forward strand.
TTAGAACTACTAGTTCACTTCAATGTACTCTAGTTCACACTTTTAATGACTCATTTTGAATTACATACCTTGAGCACTCATCTTCTTTAGCTTTTAGGCTTGTATATATGATTTATAGTTGATAACCAAGGTGATTGACCATATCTTCATGCTTATTGGCATATTCATTTATTCCTGCCTCAAATACACTCACTTTCTCCTCATAGTCCTTGAGTTTAGATTTCATCTTCTTATTGATCTTATTTTAATTCTCCAATTATTTAATATCATTAATATATTAAATTAAATTCCCAAAAATTTAAACCCAAAAATATACTAAGTTTAAAAATAGCACTCAAGTTCCCATATTGACATTATACTCAACATTATTTTTGTAATTCAACACTAAAATTGATATCATAAATTGAATTATTTAATTTAACTACTTTTAGAATAGGTTATCTCACTCTTGAATAACATATTATTCCTAATCCGTAATTTCCAAAAATGGTTAAGCACATCTTCATCATTGTCATCATCCATGTTATGAGATGAATGTTTTGATATATCACCACATGCTATTTTTCTTTGGATTTTAAATGTCCTATTTAATTGGTATATATTCAAATATCCTATGCTAAAAAAACATTTATACAAAAATAAATACATAATAAATTCAAATTAAATTATAAAATATAAAGAGAGAGGGTGAAAAATTCATAGTTTCAACCAATGCTCTTTTTATGCCTTTTTTCCTTGTACAATGAGTAACATGGTTTATTCAATCCCTCTTTTTTGTGGCCTTTAGATACCCACATTTTAAAAGATTTTCTACGATGCTTTTTTCATTTCCCTTATATTTTTCAAGCATATTTCTCTACCCATCTTTAGTGTAATAGATGGTGTACAAATTATTTCATTTGGATTTATATTTATTTTTAAATTTTTATATAAGTTATGTCCCTTGCCCTTGTTAATTTAATCCCCATATAAATATGGGTCCTCATCTCAATGAGATTCATCCCATTTTCATTTATCAAAGATTAAATACACATTTTTAAATATTCAATAGGTAATTAGGGTTAGTCAAAGTGGGTGAGGGATTTGGTTTTGGAAAGTTATTTGATCACCCAATAAAGAGGCTCCATAAACATATCTCCATTTGATTCTATCCAAATTTATCATTTCTCATTGAATGAAATGGGGATTTTCATTGAACCTACACAAAAAATATGGTTCTCATAGGGCATGCCAATAGGTTATGGAGGGGAGGGGATCAGGGGACGTAGGGGGTCTAATCAAGTCAGTCATAATCAATGAGGATATATGTAATGTCTACCTCCATGATTTATAGACTACACAATTTTAAAAACCTACCTACCCTACCCATTATTTCATTTAGACTCTTTGTAACTGTAGTATTTCTCTATAACTTAGGTAGGGTATATGGGTTTTTATGAAAGTGCTTAAGTACTACAACGTAGACTGGAAAAATAAAAAAAATGATTAAAACTATATAAAACAAATATCCTTACTAAATAAGATTTATGTTATAAAATAATATGTTAACCTACAATATTTTCCTCCTATTCAGAAGAAAACTCTTAACCAATGAACATGACATGTTTCTTCTACCATTGCTCCTTATTAAGGGACTAATATGGGGTTTGACATTATTTTTTCTTCCATTCCTCATGTTTGGTTTTTATTTTCCTTCCATTAGATATAAAGATATTTAGAAATATTCATAGATTCAATTATTTCCACACAAAAAAATATTAATCAAAACCCTACTATCTATTTTACATACAAGGGAGAATAAAAGACTTATTTCCCCATTTATGTTTTTAAATTTAGATCCGCTTTTACAAATATTTTTACTAGCATGACACAATTACAATAGGGATTATGTCAAGGTAAAAATTGCATTAAGCATAAGGAGAAGGCCAAATTTTTATAGTCACATAATATAGGAAAAAATCCATTAATGGGGATAAAATTGGCTCAAGTTGCATATCTAATTTATCAAAATAACTAATTGGCTAATTAGTGATAAAATTGAGGCCAATTGGATCCTAAATAACATCATTCACTCATAAAAAATTATATTCATAGGCTCAATTTGACCCATTCTACATCCCTAATTTATCTAATCAACTAATTGGATTCATCAGTGTTGAAGTTGGGGTTAATTGAACTCCAAATTACATTTTTTTTTATCTAACTACATTCATGAAAGGCTCAAATTGGATAGATATGCATCCTTGATTGACTCGATAAACTAATTGGTTAAATTGATGATCAAATTATGGAAATTAAGCCACAAATCAAATCATTTAATTAGAAATATATTCATGGGAATTAAATTGGTTCAATTTGCATCTTTTATTGATTTAATCAACAAATTTGTTCAATCAATTATGGGATTAGGGTGAATTGAGCCCCAAATTGTATTGTTTAGTCACAACTACATTCATAGGGATAATAATTGGCCCAATATGCATCCTTAATTAATTATATTGACTTATTATTTCAATAAATAGTTAAATTGGGGTCATTTAATCCATAAATCTTATCATTTAATCACAATTAACTAGGTTCCTAGGGCTTAAATTAGCCTAATCTACATCCCTAATTGATCCAATCAACTAGTTTCTTTAATCAATGAAAAATTTGGGAATAATTGAACCCCAAATCACATCATTTAGTCATAACATCATGAGTCTTAAATTGGCCCAATCTATGTCCCTGATTGATCCAAACAATTGAGTGGTTTGACCAATGTCAAATTAAGCCCCAAATTACATCATTTAGTAAAAAATACATCCATGGGACTCATGGCCCAAGTTTTTTCCATTGGTTCAATAAATTTTGAAGTTAGGGATAGATGGATCCCAAATTACATTGTTTATTTTTAATTATTTGTGTTCATAGGGCTTAACTTAACCCACTCTACATCCATAATCGATCCAGTCAACTAATTGCTTCAGTAATAAATAAAATTAAGGTGAATTGAGCCCTAAATCATATTATTTAATTGTAATTATGTTTATAGTTCTCAAATTGGCCTAATATTAATCCTTTATTAATTGAATTGACTAATTTGTCTTAGTATTATTGAAATTGGGATGAATTGAGCCATAAATTACATATTTTAGTGGAAAATATGTTCACTAGGCTTAAATTGACCCAATTTGCATCCATGACTTATCCAATTGACTAATTGGTTTGATCAATCATGAAAGAGGGGGAAATTTAACTCTAAATCACATTTTTAAGTTACAATTACATATACAAGGCTCAAATTGGCTCAACCTACATCCTTGATTGATCTAATTGACTAATTGGTTTGATTAGTGATGAAATAGTAGGAAATTAAGCCCTAAATCACATTGTTTAGTCACAAATACATTCATAGGGCTCAAATTAACCCAAATGTCACCCATAATTGATCCAATCAACTAATTGGTTTGATCATTGATGAAATTTGGGCCAATTTAAACACTCCTCTTTACATTGATGGCACATCCAAAGAAAATCTAGGGTATGCAAAAATTTTATCAGTATTTTAAACAAATAATGGTATCCCAAGTTTTATTTTTTCCAAATTATCAAAATTTTATCCAATAATAAATTAAAGTCATTGGTAATAAAACAAATACTTCTCTTTTATATTCATCAATATTTCCATCTTATCTAGTTTTCTCTATTTCGTAGGCTATTTTCTCCAAAGCAAATTAGCTTGTTTCACTCTTAACCAAAACTACATTGATCCTGAAGCATATAGATATTTTAATTTATAGGAATAGTGATTTTAATGTTGTTTTTATTTAATTTAAATTAGTTTGGACATGCTTCTCATTAATGAGAAACGCCTCTTTTGACATAGTTGATATTGTTAATTAATAAATTAGTTAGCTAATGAGTTGGGCAGATAATAGGTAGTTTGAAGTTAGTTAGCTTTAGTAATTTATAAAAACTTATTTGAGCTCATGGAATTATAATATGGCATCTTATAATTTTATGTTATAATAATTAAATTATGATATATAATAATATGGGACTTTGCCATTAATATATCTTTTAGATTTCTTGTGTAGTTATTTGAACATTGATATTAGAGATAAAAATACTTACCATATTTGTAAAGAGGAATCCATGGCTAAACCCATCACCTCCAAGATATTTTTCATGATAGGAATATATGGAAAGACAAACATGCACATGAAATTGTTAAATACATGTTTTTTGTAGCATTTATTAAGGGGCCTTATATAAGAGTTGGTCAAGTGATGTTTCGTTAAGATCTTTGGTATGTAGGAGGCTAAGAGGTCCAAACTCACCAATTGTAAATCCAAAATTTTAAATTATTGTATTTTTTAGTGCATTTAACATTATTTATGTTATTTTCATCATTTTTATATTTTGCATGAGGATAGATGTATGACCATTTATTTTGAAGGCTTTTTTCACATTCAAACGCCATCATAAATGTTATTTTTTGTTTTCAAAGTTCCCCTTGTGATTTTAAAGGAAAAATATGTTAAAAATTAAGAAACATGGTGTTCAAAATGTATAATGAGTGTAATTTTAATAATACCCCACACCTTAGTATTCATATGCATTTGAAAATGAAAAATTCCTATGTGAATAACATGAATGTAACATTTCACTTTCCATTGACATTGCCATTAGATAAAAACATGTTACATTTCATGATTTACAGGTCCCTTTGGATCACCTTAGTTGATAGATCCCTCCATATACCCATTTTAAACTAGATATTAGCTCAAAGATAGGGATGGTGGTTTAGAGACAATTTTGGTTATGGTTTTTTTCCAATTTTTTCTAGATGATAGTGTTTTTACTCATTGATATTAGTGATGAAAAGCTAATCAATTATATAGAACTATTTTTGGTTGCATAAAATTATCACCTTTTATCTCATAAGGGAAGATATTGTTTTATTTTTTATTAGTGTTTGGGTGATTGTACACTGAAAGGGGTTGTAAGCACCATAGTGTTTGTAAAGTGGTTAGGTTTGTTGGGCATATGGTAAGATGTTCCATACACAAAGTATGAAACTATCTTTGAGACATAGATCAATGTGGTTATATGATGCACATACTACAATATAGGTGTAGATGATCCTATGGATGGGTATCCCAAGATGATGTTCATTGTTATGTTAGGTAGTGTGATAATACATAGGGCACAAGAAGGTCAATATAAAATTATAGTAAAAGTGTCAACATAGATTAATCAATGTTAGATGTATAGATGACCAAATGATAAGTTTGGGGTAGGTGTTGTTGGATAGATTCAAATTCATGTTGCTCGAGATCATGTTTTGTCATCTTTAGATCAAGGGGTTTGTATGGTATGATGATATAAGTGTCATTTTTATTTAATTTAACAATTATTCTAGGCATGTTTTTAATTTATGAGACCCTTGTTTCTTTTTTATACTTAGTATTTTTAACTAATAAATTAACAAGTTAGTAAGTTGGGAAGGTATTAAGTAGTTTAATGTTATTAGGGTTTGGGACTTGATAAAAATGTATTTAAGATTTAGAGAGAATTAGAAGATGACATCCAATCATTTTATGATGTTATAATTCTAATGCTAATAAATAATATGGTACTTTTCCATTCATGGATATTATAGATTTCTTGAACACTTCCCCTTTTCCAAAGGAATTTAATAAACAATTTCCTTTTAGCTTTACATCAATTCTTTGTAGGACATTCTCTATATTATGAATCTTGTTTGTTTATGAACTGATCTATTGTAAAATGTATCATGGATAAGTCATATGCTCATGTATATGAAATAATAATGTGTACTGGTGATAGATACATGCTCCAAAATATTTAATAATGGGGAAAGAGGCTAAAGTGTGAGAAGGTAAAATAATTAATTACCTTCATCATTCCTCCCCCTTACTAACAAACCCTACTAAAAAATACTTATGTTTCTAGTTTGTTAACTAGGTTCCTTTTCCTTGTGATTATTAGAATAAAAAATGAAAAAAAATTCTTTAAGATAATGACTTGTCCTAGAGTTCATCTTTAGATGACTTAAATACACACAAGTAAAATCATACAAAAATTAATAATCCCATCATCTGAAATGTTTTTTAGGTTATTAAAGTAGTTGACCTTAAAACCTAGAGCTTTAGGTGGAGACTATATCTTGTATATTATATTTTGAATATAATTTTTGATTGAAAAGTGTAATTTTATTAAAATAATTTATAGTACAATGCTAGTTATACAAAAAAATATGGGTGGAAAGAGTCACATCCCAAAAGCTAAGCAACATGAGTAAACCAATAAAACCAAAGACCAACATGAGAAATAGAAAAGAGGAAAAAAATTAGGCATGGCCACATCCCATATCCACAAGACAAACTCTTATGTTATTTTCCTTTTGAACCTCAATCTAGCACCTGAGGCAACCAATAGAATCATATGCCATGAGTAGAACAAGTTCTTTATGGCTCATCCCCAAAAGAGGGTTTGTGTTGAGGTGGATTTATCCTATGATTTGAAAGATTATATTGATATACAAAATGACACTAACTATTTTTCTTATTGTGATTTATATATCAATATCTTGAATACTTGCTTTAAGAACCAATCCTCAAAAACATATGATTTGGGAATGTCCTCTGATGGTGCATGCACTCCCTTCTACTCAGGAAAAAGGTGGCTTTGAATCCAAAACAAAAAATGGCAATAATAACAGTTGGACTACCATCACCATCAAAAAAATAACTATTCCAAAGGTGGAAACATGCCATAAGCTTCTTATTATAGACCTATTGTGAATAGCCATGCCTCAACTTCTTCTATAAAAACTATTTTACTTAATAAAGCTTCTCCTCCACTTGTACATACTTTACAAGTAGTGCCTCTGTTATTGAGATGCCACCCTCAATGCCACCATCACAACCCTCTCTCGAGGTGAGTGTTCCAAAGGAAGAATAAAGTTTAGTCACCTTGGACTAAAAAATAGTTTTCTATCACTCTCAAAACCCTTATCTCTCTCTCAAGGAGGTGGAATATATGACACATAAGTGACAACCATTTAGAATCAATGATTTTTTTCCCAACAAACTCATGTTTAATTGGTTTATTTCACTAGAATATCTCATAGATAAGAATGGCATGCACCTCAACAATGCCCAATGATTATTTACTCTTAGAATGTTTGAGGCCTGAATGATATGCCATGTAATTATGTGGTCAAGAATAGTTATTAGCTCTTTAGCAACATGAAAATTCCTTGTTTGTAATAGGTCAAGAATTTCGGCTTCTTACTATAAAATACAACACAAATAAGTTGTCTTTGAGCCATATGTCAAGCTAGTGGGTATGAATTTTGGCATGGTTGGGCCATCACATTTTTAGCTCCAAAGCTTGCTCAGAATATTATTTCCTAGGGCTCAAACCCCACCCACCAGGTGGTGTGGACTTTTTTTGAATTTAATAACTACATTATTGGGATGGTTATCATATATACCTCTAATGTTGTTGTGTAATAAGTCACCCTATGGAGGTGGATGGCTGACTCGCTTATGGATGTGCATTAGATCCTCTATGGTGATTTCAACATGGTGGAATTAGTTGAGGATAAATAAGGATACCTATCAATGTGGTGGTGCATTGGTGATCATGAAGCCTGGATTTATATGTGCAACAAACTATGGGTGTTTAATCCTAATCATCACCAAAGAAAAAATTTAGAGTCCCCCTAGTTCACCTGGTCTAACTTTCAATAGGGAAAAGATAGGGTGCTTCAACAACTTGTTGAAGCATTGATGGTTGAGAAAGAGCTTTTCTTTTTTTCCTCAATCCATGACAAGCTAGTATCAATCATCCCTGGTAATTTTTTATTAGATCATCACCCTATTTGATTTAATATTGAGTGGACCACACCTCAAGTTAATCCTACCTCCACTCAATTTTATCTCAATACTATCCACCTCTAGCATGAAAGAACAGTGGGGCATATTACCCAAATTTGGAACCTAGTTCCTTAGCCAAAGGAAGAGACTTGATGGATTCATTGGTGGTAAAATGATATTTTGCATACTTCCACCATTTTTTATATCTACAGTAAATAAGTGTCATCTTTTAGATGTCATCTGCATAATGATACAAACCTTCAATATATTCAGGTTTCATAGGAACTAGAGCAATAACCTTTCAATGTTCACCTCAAAACTTAAGTGGCATATTGGAGACATAAGCTCCAAAAATAGGAGACTCACAAGGCTAGAGGAGATCAAATATGAGCTCATATACACTAGTTAAAAATTGGAGACAAAGTCTCTAAGGACTTTTTTTCCCTTCTCCACTCCAGGAGAGTTGCTAATAGAATCAAAGCTATTAAGGAAGGAAACAATAAAATTACCAAGCTTCCTAAAATTATACAATATTTTTTTCATCATTACTATGGTGTTTTCTTAGTACAAGTTTCTTCTCTAGAATGGGAGGTGGCTCTCTAGTAATACCTCTAGGCAGTGCCCTACAAAGTTTCCAATTCTTAAAGAGTAGCTTGTGATAGGCCCTTATTTCTTAGTAACCTCCATGAGGTTGTTAATCAGATGGTAGTTTGAAAATATCTAGGTATTTATGGTTTCCTATGTGAGTTCTACCAAACCCTTTTGGATACTGTTGGTCCTAATCTTCACCAATTTTATTCTAAAGCTGCTCTAACCAACTCTTTGGGATCCCTTATCAACCAGGGTAACATCAAGTTTATTCCCAAGGTTGGTGATCTTGAAATTATCACCAAATTAAGGCCTATTAATTTTTTTAATGTCTCATATAAGATAATTTCTAAGGTTTTATCCCTCGGGTTCAAGCACATTCTCCCTTTAATTGTCAGAAGTGAGCAAACTAGTTTCATTCAAAATAGATTCATTCTAGACAATGTCATTGCCATTTGGGAAGGTATATAATGGGATCAACTTTATAATCAAAAGTATCTATTTTTCAAGATTGATTTTGAGAAATCCTATGATCGTATTGAGTGGCCCTTCATTTTGACCATGTTGTAGGACTTTGGTTTTAATCCAAAATTTGTTCAAACTTTTAACATGCTCTTTTGGATGTTGGAGCTTGTATCACTATCAATGACACCCAATCTTATCAGTTTGAACTTCATCATTCTATCCAATAAGTATGCCATTTAGCCCCTTCTTTATATGTGATAACAATGAAAGGATTTATCTACCTCCTAGCTAATTACAGTACCATGGGTTTGGTGAAAGGCATCTCACTCCCTTAGTATGATAGATAGCTTTTAAATGGCCACTTCACGGATGATTCCTTTCTCACTCTTCAAAAGGAAGAAGAGTCTATTAGGAATGGCATGGAATGTATCCATTTTTTTGGTTTAGCTTCAGACTTATCTATTCAATGGAGGAAAACTCAATATTACCATTAGTATCTAGGTCCCAAACCTCCTTGGCTGGAGGGGTATCGATGGTAGTGGCTTCTTTTAGGGGTGTAGTTTGAGTTTCTTGGCATCCATTTTTTTGGGCCTCTCCCTTTGAGCTATGGTCTTATGTGGTGCAGAGAGTTGAAAAAAAAAATCTTTTTGGATCACCAAGCCTTTCTCTCTTGGTGGAAAATTTCAATTTTTCTCTAAAGTCTTGGTAGTTACTCATGTGCATTATTCCTATTTTTAGGCCCCTTCTAATGCCACTTACAAAAAATTATAAAAACTTATAAGAGATTTACTATGGGTTAACTCTGAGGGTCATAAGGGTTTCCAAAAATTTGCTTGGAACATATGCTACCATCCCAAGGAAGTTGAGGGATTAGGTCTCCTAGATATTAAAATTCAAGGCCTTTCCCTTAGTGTCAAATAGATTATTAGAGGTCTTATTAAGGATGAAGCCTAGAATATTATTCTATGCCATTGCATCTCTCAAGGACTCCTATGTGGTATAAAGGCACAATAAGGCCTAGGACTTCACTCTTTGCTCATAACCATAGTGCTTGTTAAAATTAAGGGTACCTTTGTAATTCAAAGCCTATGGAAAGATTGGGAAAAGATTAAGCCTCACATTAACTAGGTGGGTGAGTGTTTTAACAGTGGCCTCTCCATTAACACCCAATCTCAAGTGATCACCTTTCTTATTTCACAATGTTCCCTATGCCTTAGTCCCTTGGGTTAAAGGGTTAAGGATTTTTAGGAAAGGTGTGAAGGTTATCAGTAATCTCTTTTGTAAAGAGAATAGGGCCTAGCTCATTTGGAAATAATTGTAGAATAAATTTCATTTAAATAATTTAGGTGCAGAGGCTATTGTATAAATTTAAGGTTCCATACCTAATGAGTACTAGCAAAAAATAGGGGTCAACTCTCTTGTTCCTTGGTAAAAGATTGCCACTGGCCTATGACCACCCCCTTCACCTAGTATTATCCTTGGTTGTGGTGTAATTTACTATCCACTTAGCATATTTTAGATGAAATTCTCAACCTCATATATAATCTCGATTTCAGACATGAGGTTTGGGATTGATGTTTTAGCATTGCATGGTCTGCTATCATTAAGCCCCAAAAAGATCATTTCTTATGATGTCTCCTTTATCAGGGCCTACCTTTGGGTGTCCGACTCAAGCATCTAGGCATGTTCAAACCCGTTTTCTTAGCTTGTCAAAAAATAGAGAACGTTAAGCACCTATTTTGGTTTTTCTCTCATGCATAATCTATGTGGTACTAGATTCATTCCCCTTTTTAGTGATTTTGACTTGAATTCTTCATGTGGAAGATGGATCTCTTGGGGGACTCAGCTTTTTTTGATCAAATTACAACAAATTTTGATAGATCTTTCATGCAGATATTTTATTTCAAATCTAGAAAGTTAAAAATTATGTTTGCTTTAATCATGAAGAGCTAAAATGTAGTTTTTATGTTATTAATAAAATTACTGTTTTATCTAATGTTACTCTTTAGATTCAAATTCAAATAGACAAGGTCCCCTGAGAACTCAACCACCTCCAATGATTTCTTAAACATTAGAGAAATTCCCCATGCATGGTTAGCCATGAATCACCGAGGCCCCATGACATCTTATGCCTACCCAAGTATGAGGTCATGGGCCACATCAATATAATTCCAAAACTAGACACAAGAGTCATTATCCTCAATGGTCACCACCTCATCGGTCTTCTCCTCACCATGGTGTTTTGAGTATCTCTTTTAGATCTGGAGGTGATGGTAGGGGTGAGGGATCTACTTCCTTGTCTCATGATGGTGACATCAGGGGCTAGAGTCCTCCCATCCAAGGTAAAATTTTACACTTGGATTTGGCAATATTGCCTAAAAGAAATCAAGATGGGACATTAGAGGATTAGTAAAACATTGGTTGTGAGCCCTTACCTATGGATGAGGATCCTCCTACCTTGGGAGGATGGGGTGGTAAGGCTCTGGACCCACCGTTTCCATTGCCTTCCCTGATGTCCATGTTTATTATGGATTCTTAATTGTTCCTTTTATTGTTATTTGTTACTTTCTCTCTCTACTTTGTTGTCTATCTATTAATATGATGTTTATTTTTGTGGCTGTGGTCATTTTTTGACCACTTTTTAGACTTTTCCCAAGTTATCTTTTCCTTTTGTGTGCTTATATTCATGGGGTGTGAATTTTTCACCCACTTTTTTTATATGATTAACATTGTACCATATCTTGTTTGATTAATATATAGGCCATATTCAATCAAAAAAATTAGGTCAACAAACAAAACCCTAAAAAATAGTATAGAGGATAAGTTACAAAAACCATTATCAATAAACAAATGACTTGATGATACTATAACAATTATCATTATCCCTTATGGGGTCATGCATTCACTACAAAAAATGCCTAAGAAAACACTTAGAATACCCTATCTTGGTAACATCGTGACCCTCCCCTTTGCTAGTCACTACAAAGGCATAGAGAAGTGAAAAACATATAGTGAAATGAATGTCAGTAATTTCAATCATCTTGAGCCTGGCATCGAGGCCACATTCCATGTAAGAAAATCTATTAGTTATGCCATAATTTATCATCCTCCAAGTTTACTACCAACTTTAGCAACTTAATGGTCAAGTTTTGAAATGTTCAACTCATTTTTAATGCTTTACTAACTTTGGTGACATGATAAATCATGTTTAGAGTTGTTCCAAAGTTACACTGACAACTAGGTCTCACCTGGAACCACATGAGGCTGCGAATAATATGAAAAAATTCAGCCAATGAATGCATAACAAATAATATTATTATATCCAACTACTTAAAAAGTTTGCACCTTGTCTTTCCAAAAACTTCATATATTTTTATGCATTGAAAATGGAGTGAGTTGAATGGCCAAAAGACTAGGGAATAATAATTGATTAAAGATAAGTGATCACAATAGTCTCCATATAATGATGTGAGTGGATAACTTTTTATTTTTTTTGAGCCGACATATAAAAAAAAATATAACCAAGCGACAATTACTTTGATAATATATAATAAAAAGATATTATGTGTGTGTGTGAGAGAGAGAGAATAATAAAACATTCCAAAAAAAATATCTAATCATTCCAACTAAAGAATTTTGCATCATAAATTTTATAATTAAATTGTTGTGTTTTGGTGAAACATACTTTAAATATATTAAATAATTAATGAAAATCTAAAACCAAAAACAAATATAATATAATTTTTATTGTAATTTTGCTGCAAAAATATTATTTATCTTGTTTCACCTTAAATATATTAAATAATCAATGAAAATCTAAAACCAAAAATACATATAATATAATTTTCGATTGTAATTCTACACAAAATTATTTTTGTTGGATCATTAATATTTAATAAGGATAGTAATAAACAATTACACGTGTAAAAAAAACCTTTATAATGAAATCAAAACTACCTATTATAATTAATTAATTATATAGTGTATTATTATATTGAAATATGCCTAGATGATGATAATAATAATAATAATAATAATAATAATAATAATAATTATTATTATTATTATTATTATTATTATTATTATTATTATTATTATTATTATTATTATTATTATTATTATTATTATTATTATTATTATTATTATTATTATTATTATTATTATTATTTATAGCGTATTAGTATGAGGATAATATATAGGATGATTAATTGTAACTATTAAGATATAGTTTAATATAATTTATGCATATTAAAATCATAACCTATAATATATATTACTATACCTGCATATATTAATCTAATATATATTATGGGTATAGTACTATATTAATTGGCCGAGTATAGTTACATATTAAGGGTTACTAATATATCTAATATAGATGAATTGTATAGATATTGTTACTAATATGGTTATTATAGGTGAAAATATAATTTATCACATAAAGCGTATGTTAACATATGCCACACTATATTATAGGCGTGATTAGGTCTATACTAATATGCTATAATATAGATAAGATATGTTATAATATTTTAACCTATCTAGCATATATCTATTTAATATACTATCTTAATATAATAGGTATAGTGATAATATATCTAATTGCTAATATATTAATAATTAGATGTGATAGGTATAGTAACAAATATAATTAGTCTATACATAGTAATTAAAATATACCTATCATATACTATCATATAACGTATTTTAGTTTATAATGGTATTGATATATACATTTAGGATATTTATATAATATATTATAGGTTAGTTATTAAATAATATATATTTAATTAGTTTATAGTATATTTATGATATGTTTAGTAGTTGTAATTTGAAATAATATTAATATATAAAAATATTTTAATAAAATAATGTATTTAAAATATTAATAATATTTTAAAATAATAACTATGCATTAAAAAAGATTTGCTAATGTTTGTTAGTGTGAGTTGTAAACATTAAAAAAAAATAATGTTTGTTAATATGACTTGTAAATATTGAAAACCCTAATGAATTGGCAGTGAGATCATATAGAAGACTCCTAATAGAAACACTTGTTGAAAGAGACATTGGGGCACAGGAGACGTGTCATATGTTGTTGGATTTCCCTTTGGTAGAGAGCAGTAAAGTGTTTGTCACATTGAATATTTCACATGAATTGTTCAAACCAGTGACACATACTAAAGAACCACAAAGTGATAAAACCTTAAAAGCTTTCATTGATGGACACATGAACAGACCTTATGAAATGGAAAGTTTTTTAATTATAGAGACATATAGATCATGGTCACATAATCCCAAGCAAAGGTGAGATAAAAAATGGGAGACCAGGAGTATGGCAACTATTGTGAGAGTATTCACAAGGTTTACTATATTCCTAGTGTGGGAATCAGAAAAATGGGTTGCTTTTTGTTGGTCAGAGTTATTTCTTTACAATACATTTCATAATATAGAAAGAGATATTGGACTTGATGATGATATAATAACATCAAACTGGGAGTCGTTGAATTACAATCCTTGGCATGTAGAGCAGTGGACTATGCCAGATGACCATGAAAATCAAAGCAATGTTGAATGTGATGCTGTTCAATCCTTTCATCAAAATATAATGGAACATGAGTGGGAAATCATATCAAGTCTACATCATGGGCAAATTATGGAAGTATCAGAATTAGAAATGTTGGGAAGAAGAGATCTTTATAGACAGGCACCATGGAATCATGAATATAAGGGAGAAAAAATACACAACTTCAGCTATAAATTTCTTAATCACACTAAAAGATAATGATTTACTCATACCATATGATATACCAAGTAATATTTCATAGGTGATAAATAAAAAGAGGCACTTGATATAATCATGAGACATTTTATTTAGACTCATAATGTCACACCACTATGCATGATAATTCAAGGAACAACAGGGACAAGAAAATCACATCTAATTGGTGCCATTTGTGAAGCTTTTCAAAATGAATCATCAACTATGCAACATTGTCCACTTTTGTTACTTGCACCAACTTGAGGTGAAACATTTAATATTGATGCTTCAACAATCCACTCAACACTACAAATCCTAATCATATACTTTAGTTAATTAGAAGGAACACGACTCACAAGTTTTCAAGAAGAAATGCAACATATAAAAAATATATTTATTGATGAAATGAGTTTCATTGGGATGTTGTAGAACATAGATGCATGATTTCATCAAGCACTCCCAAAAAATGCTAACATGAGTTTTGGAGGGAGATCAATCATTTTAGTAGGAGATTTGGGCCAACTACATCATGTGAGTGATAAAGCATCATATAAATTTAACTGACATGGCAAAACATTATGGAATGAATTAAAAATAATTGTTACTCTGGATAAGGTATTTAAACAAGAAGGAGAAAGTGACAGTCAGAAAATGTTTTGATAACTGCTTTCAAATCTTAGAGATGCACATCCAACTATTGACGATTGGAAACTATTGATGTCAAGAATAGATAGTGTATTACACCCAAGCATCAGGGAAGATTTTGACAATGCTATTCATTTATTTGCAATAAATGATAATAGTAAAAATCATAACAAAATGAAATTAAAATCATTATAAGGATCGATTGCAATTAGAACATGTAGTACCAATCCATCAGGAGGTTAGAGGTGATGAATTAGATGTGGAGTTATTAATAACTAAGGATGCAAGGGTGATGTTAACCCCCAACCTATGGATTGAATCAAGACTCGTAAATGGATCTCTAGGATATATTTGAAGTATATTATATAAACTTGGAAGTTACCCACAAAAACCACCTACATATGTTATGGTGGGAATTTAATAGTTACTCTGGAATGCCATTTGCAGATGCAACTCTGTATACAATTCCAATTACACCAATACAAAGGGGATGGACATGACAACTACCTTTAAGACTGGCTTAGGGATTATCCATACAAAAATCACAAGGATTGACTCTTTCTAAAGCAACAATTGATATAGGGCATACAAAAAGACCACAATTAACATTTTTGGCCATCTCGTGTGTAAAATCTCTAGGACTCAGAATTTGGTGTCCATTTTTATACGATAGATATGATAAGTTGAAAATAGGAAAACAACTTTCCAAATGAAAAGATGAGGAAGAGAGACTCAATTCCTTATAACTATAATAATGTTACATGTTTAATATCACATATATTTTCACATTTTGATATATATTAAATTATTTTCTTTAATTATCATTGAATGTGATATATATTTCTCATTTGGATGAATATGAAATGATGCATTAATTGGTATTTATTGTTAAATGTGTATGCCACACCTATGAGTGCTACTAGCATAGATATCTTAAATACATTTATCTAAAATACACTAAGAGATATTAATCTCGAGACGTCTATCTAACCTACATCATAATATAGATGCCTTGAGATTGATATCTCTTAGCATATTTTAGATAAATGTATTTAAGATATCTATGCTAGTTATTGGTAATTGTTCAATGGGAGTGGTATTATTTCAAACCTATAATATATTTGTTTATAAAATATTGAAAATAATTTTAATTAGATTTAAAATAGTAAAATAAAATTTAATTGTATAAAAAAATAATTTTATAATAATAATTGATAAGAGGGTTTAAAAAATATTTAATTTATGGAAAATTTAAAGATAATTGTTAGAAATAGATAATATAGAAGAGGTCTAGATAATAATGTGGAAAAAATAAAAAAATAGGAGTGAACATATATTTTTCCTATGAATCAGTTATGTTTTTGGAAGAATAGTGTTGCTTTCTAAAACTGCAATGTCATCTTAATAAATTAAAAAGTTGCAAAAATTAATTTGAAAATCTTGTGGGTAAAAACATTTGTAAAGATTTAAAAAGGAGGGAATGCATTTCAAGGCATGTGTTGATTATCAATTTTTTTTTATAATTACACAAAACCACATACCAAGTATGATGGATGTTCAACATGAAGTCTAGTGAATCCAAAGTTTAATTCTGTATGATTTATATGATATAATGAATGCATAAAAAAGAAACAAATGCTTCATATCTATTTGAATTATTTTTAAAAAATTTGAATTGATTATTTTGGCACTTTTATAATTGATCCATTGAAAGATTCCTTTAATACTGATACATATGTATTTATAGACTTTTTGAATTCAAGTTAGAACCCTATCAATACACAATTTGAAACAAAATTAGGTGATAATGGTTAAAAATCAATAACATGCAATACAAGGAGACCCAAAATGAGGGACACAAGGGCCCACCCTAGAAATACACATTTTACATTTCTAGGGCCTCAAAATCATACAATGTAGGATTTGCGAAACAATCCTAGAAACCAAGGAAAACATGGAAGGGAGAAGAGAAAAAGAATAGAGAGAGGACTAATGTAAAATAATATTGGGGAATATTAAAAACATAAATAAAATATATCAATAAAATCTTAATATGAAAAATAATCAATAAACATATAAGTACCTTAAATAATTTTTTATTTTTTTTGACTATTAACCACACGCTATAAAAATTAAGTGATTATAAATTTATTCACTTAAATATATGTATATATACTCATGTGTATGCACGCACGCACACACACACACACACACACACACACACACACCCACCCACCCACCCACCCACACACACACAGAGAGAGAGAGAGAGAGAGAGAGAGAGAGAGAGAGAGAGAGAGAGGAGAGAGAGAGAGAGAGAGAGAGAGAGAGAGAGAGAGAGAGAGAGAGAGAGAGAGAGAGAGAGAGAGAGAGAGAGAGAGAGAGAGAGAGAGAGAGAGAGAGAGAGAGAGAGAGAGAGAGAGAGAGAGAGAGAGAGAATATTATGTGCTCTTAAAGCTCTAATAACAAATCTAACATTTATATAAACCTAAGAATGATATGTACATGTAGATAAACATCCAATCAATCAATAACATGTTAAAATCATTAAAATAAAAACTAAAATTCATACAACTCATTTGGTTGAAATTTTTTTTGATCCCTTTTAAGAATCCCCATCATCTATAAGTTAGCACAAATGTGCCTACAAAATCCTTAAAAAACAAAGATACACATAAATTTGCTTACATTAATAATCTGTTAAAACTTAGAAGAGAAAAAATAGAAAATGATGCACCCAGTTTTGGTTGGAAATATGAGGGAAACCATTTATCATGAATTCATCTAAATCTATACCCAATATGATTTATTCTAATCACTATTGCTCTTCTTTAACTTTCAAAATGTTAGCATTTCATTTTATTTTGTTCTTCTATGCATCACATTATGCACCAAATTTTCTAGTCAGCTAGAAGTACTAGCCTCTTCCTTGTTTTAAATTTCCTTCTACAATATTAAATATGCCAACTCATGTTATAGTTTCTCTATCCCCACTTTTACAGTAAATCATTTTCTCTTTTCCATGAATGTACCTCCAAATTTGATGCCATTTCTAATTATTCAACAAATGTAGCAAACACCTTCCTTTCCATGGATGTCCTTAAATATGGGACAAGTCCTTACATAAACCATTCCACTCCTAATTCTCTTTCAATGTCTCCTCTAGTTTTCTTGTTATAGTCTTAA
Source organism: Torreya grandis (assembly GCA_037957365.1). Classification (NCBI taxonomy): domain Eukaryota; kingdom Viridiplantae; phylum Streptophyta; class Pinopsida; order Cupressales; family Taxaceae; genus Torreya; species Torreya grandis. The sequence goes on from JARHVA010008227.1 coordinate 529,876, forward strand.
ATCTCTGATCAAAATATTTAACTATCCTCCCTTGTTTTTTAAATAAATTTCTCATCTTGTTGGCACTCTTGGTTTTTTTAATAAATTTCTCATCTTCTTGGCACTCTTGGTTGGAACATCCAAAAAATGTAAATCATTTCTTAAAAATATTTTTATGCCATCCCGAAATGATGTGTCCATCTAAGCTTAATTTTATATACCATTTTAAAGTGTCATCTCTCAGTGTCTTCAAAAAATAAAATAATTTAATTTGTGGATTAGTTATCACATGGATTTTCCAATATGAACAGGGATGCAAAGCCAAGTTCCTATGGACAACAGAGATTAGAATTTTTAAAAATCACAATTAGATTTTGGTAAGTATTATCTAACATTATAAGAATTTAAGTATAGGTGCAAAGACAATGAGATTGTATGTTTTATAATGTTCGAATTGAATGTAAGCATATCATTAAAACAAACTCCAATGCAATGTTTGGAGAATTAATGTATTCAATAGCTAAATAATAGTCACTTTTGATTGCCATCCAACAATAGAAGAATGAGATCTTATAATTCCTCTCTTTTAGGTCTACCTTAGCAAATTAATCTACATCAAATGCTTACAAACAAGGTTTGTGATTTCTTTAAACCAAAGCAACTATGTATAATGAAATGAAGAAAGCCTCACCTAAAAAGTTATAAGACTATGGAATAAATTTGATATTTTTTCACATGGAGGTGGGTTAAGAAACTCTAGAGAAGCTAAAAGAGATAAATAAATCAACTCCTATAACTTGAAAATATTTTAATGAGTAATAATAATTATTTTAATTTTCTCAAAAATATTTATAAACTAAAAAAACAAAAAATTAATTTAAATATACACATTTTGTACTTATGTATATAGGCCCTTGACTAAACGGCCAATCCAAGGTCTCTAGAAAATGTATCCTCTTTCCATCATATTGATTTTGAAACACACAAGAAGGACATTCCATACACTTGCTATGTTGTAAAGACACTGAGAATTGCTTAGAACACATGAAAAATCCATATTCCTCTTAAAAGAATCATGTTAAAAAATGTACAAGTATGTTTGGAAGATGATAAATATTGGTCAAGATTTAAGACAATGAAATATTTTTTTCTTTTTTAAGAATCTTGTAAAAATATATATAATTAATAAAATATTTTACTTTTTTTAGTCAAAATTTTTGCACACAATTTTTCAAAAAACCTTTTATGTAGATAATAATTTTTAAAAGTCTTAATATTATTGATATATAGTTGATGTTTTGAAGGTAAATTATCCTAGAT
>JARHVA010008228.1:0-17500 GCA_037957365.1 Torreya grandis
GTGGATTTTAGTCATTAATATCTTCCTTAGGCCTATTGATTATCCTTCTATTTAACCCATTGTCTATGACCTCCATGTTGAAATACTCATGCCTAAAGGACCTTGTTGATTATTTTGATCAGATTTAGGCCTAATTCATGTTGTAAGTGTAGTAAAATCATGTAAAGGGTGTTAATTTGGTGAATCACCTCCCTAGTTTAGATTAATTTTAGTTCTCCCTCCTTTTTCCCAGTAATCAATAAGTATAGTAATAGTTTTAGGATGTTAACATCAAGGGAGATATCCCTATTTAGAGATTCACCTTGATGATTAGGCCACCCAAAAATTATAGGTGTTTCCATGCTATCACTTAAGTGAGGAGGCTTGAACAACCTCCTCAAGGGTGATTCTTTTGATGATAACATTATCTTAAGAGAATATTGTGGTTATAATATGATATATGGCTTGAAAATATAAATGTGGATAATAAATAAAGTGAGGATCCCTTATTATCATGATAATCATGAACCAAACTCCTAATCTTATTCTCAAGGGAGAAATTGTAATGAGGTAATGCTATAAATACATGTATGCTTGTTATTATTTAAAGGGTTATTTGATCTATGTATTGCATCAAATGAATATATTATTTTTTAGTGTATATATTAATGTTTAAATGATCTAGAAGGGCAGACTATATGAGAGATATGATTGGAAGCCATCTAGGTGTGTTGTTGAGCATAGATATCGATGGGTTCTACTCATATTTATTCTATAGAAAGCTTGCAACCGTAACATGCATGTGCATATTCATCAAGTATTTTGGATGTATGTTTGTGTTTAAGTATCAAGTATCCTTTTGGTATGAGACTGGTGCTTTATATGTTGATTATTATTAGGGATAATTAAATAAATTAGTGTTTCTCTATAATGATCTAATTAAGCACATGGAGTAATGTAAAGATGTGGTTATTTTTTAATATTATATGTGTGTATTATCAAGTGTAAAAGGTGTAAGACCATGATGTATGAAAATTTGTGATAGGAATTCAGATCATGTCACTAACATGGAGTTCAAATTTTGGTGAAAATTGGTCCTTGTAAAGTACTTCACATTGTGATCAAAGTTGTGCATGTTGATTTTATGAGCTTGTCTTATTCTGGTTAATAAAATAGACTTATTTTGACTCTAGAATCATTTCCATTGGCCACTGAACTTTTAATTAGATCATAATCTCTATTTTTATAAGTTTTAAATTTTATAGAAAAATTTGGGTTAGGACAGTCAGTATCACAACCTTTGTTAGGCTAAATTAGATTTTTTTTTAAAAAAAATATATGATTTAATAATGCATATCTATGTGTCAAAATGGTTATAACTAGAGCCACATGAAACCTCTAAAATTAGGGTAGTTATTTATTTGAAAACCATGAGCAAGATTGACATGATCATACTAACATAGAGGTGGAACAAATGTGGTACCATGCAACCAATCAAGATAATCCTAAATAACAAGTTCATGAGGAATAAAATGCTATACTACATGACATTATAGGTACATTACATGGTACCCAAGGGTAAATGGAAGGTTTGGGACAAATATTGACTCACGTAGAAAATTTTCAAGAGGGAGGGAAAAAAGATAGGCTTCATAATGAGCATCCACTATGACAAGAGGTTTTAGAGCCCATTATTAAGGAGATTAAAAAATTTTCCTCCTACCTATTCTAGTGAAACCATTGGTGATGTCTCTAAGGCATGTGTGATTAGCTTGTAGAAGTATTTCACATTGTAAAATGTGAGGTTATAATGTTAAAGCACACATTAGAGCTTACCAGTTATTAGGTGATGTAGATTTGTGGTGAAACCATTTATGTGCACTAAAAGTTTAAAATTCCTTGACTCTTACTTGGGAAAATTTTGAGAAAATTTTTAGAAAAAGATATCTAAAAAATAATTACAAAGAGCAAAAATTATGGAGTTTTAGCTACTAAATTAGGTTACCATGTTAGTATCTGAGTACAAAAATAAGTTTATAGGATTCTTGCATCATGTTCATTACATGCTAGATGAAGAAACCAAGGTAACTAAGTTCAAACTGGGGTTAAATGAGATACTCATACATGATGTAAATATGACTAACCTAAAGACATTAGCTACTACCCTAAAATTAGTACACCATGTTGAAGAATAAGAGAATTCTTGCCAAAGAACAAGAAAAGAATTTTGGAACAACAAGTAGAAAAGAAATTCTAAGTCATCAATACTTCCAATAAGTAGTAATTTCAATAAAAATGACTCCAAAAAATCTGTTGGAAAGAGTTATAATTCTAGACTAAAACTTTAAAATAAAAGGGGTCCAATTCATATTATTTTGTAAAAAAGGATGCTAGAAATAACAAACAGTAGAATTTCCATGGGTTAGCCATAGGATAAAATTACCATTCTACTTTTGGCTAAGACTATTGTAACTTAATGGTAATGTGGTGACAACCATTACCATAAGGATTGTCCTAAGCTACAAGATAATCACAAGGTCTACATAGCAATAAATAATAAAAATTAATAATTTCAATCAAAACCTATTGAGATAAGAGGTATAATTTATGGGTTTTATTTCCCTATTTTTATTGATTTAGGAGCCACACATATCTTTAATTATCTTTCTAATGCATTGAAATGTAAAATCGAACCAATTAGACTTAGAGGAGGATGGAGAGTAGAGTTTGGCACTAAGAGGAAGGTGGATAATAATGAATTTCTAGAATGATTCAATATAAATTTGGGTAGTTTTAAGACTTGTGTAAATATATTCATTAATCCCTTAGGATCCTATGTCATTATCCTAGGCATGGACTGGTTGCATGCACATCAAGCTAAGTTGGACTAAGCAATTAAAAGAGTTTAATGTTTGGATGATGAAGGAAATTATATAGTATTTTAAAGAATCAAAAACACATCTATACCAATAATTATTTCACCCATTTATATTATAAAAGTGGTTAATAAAGGGTGTCAATTGTATGCTCTCAATTTGAATGAGATAGTTGAAGTAATAACCACTATACTCCAAAATTATCCAATTTTGGAAGAATTCATGGATGTATTTTTAGAAGAGATGATAGGTTTACCTCCAAAAAATTCATTTGATTTTGATATTGATGCAATACCTAGTATGACACCCTACATCTAAGAAACCTTAAAATATGAGTGTGGCTGATTTAAGGGAGCTTAAAGTACAACTTTAATATTTGATAGACAATGGGATGATACATCTTATTGTGTCACCCTAAGGAGCTCCAATAATGTTTTTTTTAACAACAAGGATGGGACTCTCATATTATTTACTGATTATAGAATGCTCAATAAGGTCAAAATCAAGAATAAGTATCCTATTCATTATAAGTATGATCCCTTTGATCAAATGAAAGGAGCTGTTATATTTTCAAAGATATGTCTTCAATCAAGTTATCAACTTTGAATCAAATATGAAGATGTCCATAAGACTACATTTATAACTAGATATGGGCATTATGAATTTTTATTCATGCCATTTGATCTAAAAAATAATTTTACAACATTTATGAATTTAATGAATAGTCCATTCCAAATTTTCATAACAAGTTTATATTGGTGTTTTTAGATGGCATTATTATCTATTCTAATAATGAAAAAGAACATGAACATCACTTAAAACTGGTGCTACAATGATTGAAACAACATAATCTATATGGAAAGTTGTTAAAGTGATCTTTATTTCAATCTAAAATTCATTATTTAGGTCTTGTGATTTATAAAGGACTTAAGGTAGATCCTGCAAAGATTGTATCCATTAATGAGTGGATAACTCCCAATAATTTAAATGAGGTAATAATATTCATGGGGATTTTTGGTTATTATCAAAGGTTTGTATGAGAATTTTCTAGGATTGTTCACCCTATAAATTTCTTGCAAAGAAAGGGGAATAAATTTGATTAGCTGCCTAAGTGTGAATCATATTTTAAAGAGATGAAACATTTGTTGACTATAGATCATATTTTGAATATACTTGGTAGATGCTTATAAGGTTAGAATTGGAACTATTTTGACTCAAGATGGAATGTGCTTACCTATGAGTCTAGGAAACTCAAAACCCATGAGCAAAATTACCCCATTCATGATTTAGAGTTAGGTAATAGCATTCATACTTTAAATTAATGGAAACATTTTCTACTAGGTAATATTTTAAGATTAAATCAGATAATCACATCCTTGTGCACTTGTTTACCCAGGAAGAGTTGAATGCAAGGCAAAGAAGATGGTTAGAATTTGTCAATAACTTTAATACTGACATTGAATACATAAAATGAAAAGAAATAGAGTGGTTAATTTATTAAGTAGGTGAACCTACCATCCTCTTGGTAATATTTTCTAATTTTACAAATTATATGCTTACATAGTATTAAAAAATGCATTAATATCTATGTTGAATTAAAAATAATTGCTTTTAATTATAAATTTACTATTAATTCAAATGGTCTGTTATGACACAAAGGTGGAATTTTTATTCCAAGTTCAAGAAATCTGAGAGATCAAGTGATGAATGAAGTTCTTTTATCACCTCATTATGCACATCCTAGTGTCAATGAAATGACACACGAGCTATCTATATTTTTGGAGTTATTGGAATGTTAATGAGTGAAATTTGAGCATGTTCATCTTGGAGTCTTACTTTGTCCTCATGCCATTATAAAAAGGAAATTGGTTATTATATCTATGTATTTAATCATGAGATTACCTAATTATTATAATAGACATGATTCCTTATTAATTATGATTAATGAATTCACTAAAGTGTCTCACTTTATTACTGGTAACATCATGAATGATGTTACCATTCTTGCTAAAATATTTGTAAAAGAAGTGGTATGACCTCATTGTGTACCTAAAGTGATCATCTTAGTAGAGATAAGCTATTCAATTCTCAGTTTTGGAAAACTTTGATTATTTATTTTGGTAAAAATCTAAATTTTATTTCAACATATCAGTTAGAAATAAATGGGTAGATTGAAAGGTTGAATATGATTGTGGAAGACATGCTATGAATTTATTATTATCACTTGAAAGATTCACCCATGGTTGCAAAGGGATCTCATGCACACTAATGTGTGTCTCTTCCATGCCTAGTGCCTTAGACTCATGCATCAAAGAGATATTCACTATATTTTTGTAATAATGGGATCATCCCCCAAGGTGTGGGACTCTTTCACTCCTTACGATGAACCTCCAGAGTAGGCCAACTTGCTTCTATTCTAGATACACCTAATTTTAGAATAATGAACAAACCTATAGAGAGTATAATGAAATATATAACTAGTTTTAAACTTAAACTTGACAAAGGGAAAAGGGAGGGATAAGGTAAGAGCTTTATATAAATTAAAAGGTGATACACCAATAATAGAGAAAGCACCTTTAGCTACCTTGATGAACATAATATATATTTTTGAGAATAAGATAGTATCACATAGAATCCACCATAGATACCTTAAATTCACAAGTATTTTTTATTAAGGCATGGAAATGTAGTGAAACATTGAGAAAGATGAATATTATCCATAGTCAAAGCTTACATAGACCCAAGTGTGCATAAAATACAACCTACAAATGAGTTCCCAATTCTACATAGAGGTGTTAGGAATGGACAAAAATGAAGGGGATGGAAATTACCCATAAAAAAGATCAAAAAACATAAATCACATGTAGGATGCAAGAAGAATGAAGGGAAGTGAACTCAAATCTCATTAAAGTGCAAGGTTCAACCAATAGAAGTTTTATTAGAGGGAAAATGTGGGCAGCATAAGGGTGCCTAAAAATATTCATTATTTTACAACATAAGACCCAAGATTTCATAGGTAATGAGAAGCCCATGGGTTGTTAATTTAAATATCACCCACTATCAAGGTATTTAAAACATTTAATAATTATGTGGATAATTAGTTGGGATCTTTGTCAAAAAATATCACATGCCCATGTTCTAATAACCTAATGATTACCCTAACATTTAATTATATTTTGATCCAATTCCCTTAGTATCTAATTGATCTCAAATGCTATTCACATTTATGGTTCTTAGCTACTAATCCACTTGGGTCATTCTACTGACATGTGTCCATGTAGGTATATCCTTAGGTTTTGACTCACCATCTTGTGCAGGTAATAGAGTTATCACATGCCCATATTTGTAAAGTCTTGTGCATGACTACATGATAAAGGTTATGTAAAGAGTTGACTATGTAGTGAAGTTGAGTAATTTTGAAGGGAACTAAGGGTATTATTATATGATAATGCATAAGTCCCAATATCTTCCTATGTTAAGTCCCTTATGGTGGTTTTCATGGTCTATGCCTTATTTGGAACCTGTGCTAGTTTATGAAGAAAACATTGCATAGTTTGAGATCATAGTCTATATTTTATAAGGGCACAAATGGAAACTCTACTATTTGGATTGATACTTCATCATTTTTATGTTATGAAAGTATCTAAATAATATAACACAAGAATATGGGAGATATTAAGTACACCATTCATGATATAAAACTATTCCCACATAATTCTCTCTTTCACTGCTCAAAATTGGGGAGGTCTACACACTTTGACTTGTGCTTTATGCTGGTTAAATGAAGGATATTTTCATGGGACATGCATTAGGGACTCATTTTTAGCATGGATTAATACTTAGTTGATGATTATACCTAAGTCAATTATTGAATGAGGGAACAAATAGGAAACATCTATGTGTGAGTTTGATCTTTGATAATTTGATACTACACAAGCATGTGACTATCTATGTGGTCCATTTGAATTCAATGCTTGATGAAGGGGTGACTTTAAAATTTAACGCTTTTAGTTACCTCTATGGGTTTTTTACATGATAAGAAGGAATATCGTATCCTTCAAGAAATCCATTGGGTACAAAGTCTTATAGAATTCTTTGGTCCTCATCTTATTAACTATGATTAGGTGTGAAAAACCCATCTAACCTTAGAATAAATTGGGATACATTTTCCAAGGATAAATAAAGTGAATAATTTTGTTGAATGGTACTTAGAGGAATAAAACTAAACTATCAGAACAAAACTCCACATAAGCACTTAGAATAAAAGAAACTATTCTAAATAATAGCATGTGTGCATGACACTTAGGGAAATTAAAACATTTAAAATAATATTTACAAGGGTATTCATGATCATCAAAGATAGTGATTTAGGTGAATATTATTGATGAAGATAAGTAAAACTTATCCACTCAACTTTGTAAGTTGGTATGCATTAGCTTGTTTGCAACTAACTATAGTATATGGGCCACTCCATATAGCATATAACATTTTATGTTTTCTAGCCTTTTCTCAGTCAGGATCACATTTGAGTACCATATCTTCTTTATCAAAGCGTATGTATATAACCCTCTTATCAAATGTTTTCTTGGTCTATGTTTGCTAAAGCTCCATAGTGTGAATGGATCATGCCTTAAATTCCTTAACCTCTATTAGTTTGGCTAATATTACTATCATGGGATCACTTTTGAGAAACTCTAACTGATGAACTAGCTCTATTGAGGCAAATTCAATTCTATGGGCACATGTACTTATTTCCCATAGACTATAATGAAGGGTAAATTACCCATCACCCTTTTTGGTGTTATTCGATCTACCCAGAGGGTTGTCTAAAGTTTGGTATGCCAAGATTATTGATTATCTTCCATGGTTCACTTGGTGATGTTAACCAATTTATTGTTAGTTGATTTAGCCAAAACATTACCTTGGGGGTAATAATTTGAAGAGGTTCTTAGAAGGATGATATGCTTGACCACACATTTTATGATCTTGGTTTTGAGAAAAGCAAGAACATTATCTAAGATAATAGTGGCTAGGACATAAAATATTGCAATAATTTTTTCATAAAAGTTGATAATTGAGACCTTGTTAGCTTCCTTGAGTGATATAACCTCCATCCACATTTTAAATTAATTAATTTCCATGAGGATCCATTTATGTCCAACACTCAATAATAGATTTATCATGTTAATGAAGTCCAAGCCCCCATACACAAAAGGTTGATTATCTTTTTTTGGGTGTAGGGGTAGTGATACCAATTTCTATTTACTTACAAAAAAGGTGAAATTTGTGTATCCTCTCACCCATGCATGTGAATCCTTAAATAGAGTTGGCCAATAATAGTTAGTTTGCATCATTTTTATTGTAGTGGTCTTCAATGATTAATGATCTCTTGGTGATCCATGATAGAATTCTTTAAGGATCATACTCACCTATTGCTACTCTATACATGAAAAGATAATTCTATTGATATGTATTCTAAAAAGTGCATCACTAACAAACATATAAGGCATGACTTGTAATATAAAGTGTCTACACTTGGGTTTGTTCAATCCCTGAAGATACACACTGATCTAAAGGAATATCCTCATGCTCTTAGTCTAGCTTGTTTGGGTGTCTTAGTCTTCTAGTTGGCTCTCACGTAATGTGAGAATTGTGTAGTTTTTGTTATTCATGTTCTTTGATAATTGATCATATATTACCTTACCTTTCACCATATTGGTGATTTAGATGTCTATGTGATAACCCATCACCTTTGTGACATAACCATCTCTCTTTTTGCATATGTCCTTGTTAAATAAGAATTCTTTTATACTCGATTATGAGACCATAAGATGGATCTTGTTATTGGAGAGTATGTGCCTAAATTTATTAAGCACTATAATTAACATGAGGATATGTTTCTCTAAAAATTTATAGTGAAACTCATAATCTTTGAGTGCTTGGTTAAATAAAGAGATAGGATACTCCAACTAGTCATTGTTTTGTTGCACATAAATAGATGAGATACCTTCAACTTTGCCAAATGCATAAAGGATGAAATCCTTGATATAAATTGGGTTTATCAACATAGGATATTTTATTATGGTTCCCTTGGTAGCCTAAAAAATATTTTGGCCTTCCCAGATCTAGATTAATTTAATTTTATTCTTAAGCATCGATGTGAGGGGCTTGACCAGAGTTGCAAAACTTGGCTTAAACCTTTTTAAAAAGTTTGATTTTCCTAAGAAGATTTGGAGACCTTTTTTGTGAACTAGGAATGAGAGTGATAAAATGGATTCAACTTGTTCAAGGTTAATTACAAGTCCCTCTTTAGAGATGATTTATACCAAAAGCTTGACTTAATGTACTGTGAATAAGCACTTGCTTTGGTTTAAAAATATCTTGAACTCTCGACATTTTTTGAAGACTTCTTCTAGGTGGCCCAAATGATCTATTATGCACTTTGAGAAGATAATTATTTCATAAAGGTAAAAAAATGATATTATTAAAGAGTCCCTTGAACACCATATACATGTCCCTTTCGAAGGTATCCCCTACATTTATCAGACCAAAGGGCAACCTTTGGTATGTGAAAGTGCCCCACTTAGTGGTAGATGTAGTTTTAAATTGATCACACTCCTACACAAGATCCTAGTTATAAATTCAATAACAATATAGAATCAAAAATATTTACATGATTGTGATTTAAAAAAAAAAATCCATTGGTAGTATGGGGTAGTGGTCTTTAAGAGAGGCTTTGTTGAGGTCTCTAAATTTTATGCACAAGTGGATTTTTCCATTATTTTTTCACAATAGGACCAAATTGGCCACCCATGAGGAATTTTTGATTTGAAATATTATATTGGCCTCAATGATATTTGAGATATATTTCCTCATCAAGGGCTCAAGCTTTGGATTAATCATCCTTTGCTTCTACCTGACTAGTCTAGTATTAGGTTTGAGTTTGATCGTATATTCAGCTAAGCTTGGATCAAAGACACTAATGTATTTATATCTCTATGAAAATATATAATAATACCTTCTTATTAGCTCAATTAATTCTTCAAATTCATAATAGGGAACATACCTTACTAAATTTCAAGATCTTGTCATCAAAGATGGACACCAGTTTGAAGATCTCCTTAACATCATGTTTCTCCTCTCACCTTTCAGTTGGTTATCAAAATTGAATATAATTTATAGTATGAATAGACCATTAGGTATCTTATTTCCATTTATTTAAATGATCTACTCTTTGTATTTATCTTGGATTCAAGGTTGGTTTTTGGTATAGAATGTAACTTTATTTTCTAAGAAGTTGAAAAAGATTTCATCTCTCTTGAACACTTACCATTTCTTATGTTGTCCAAGATTGCTAGTCTAACTAAAAGTCTTACAATATATTTGGACCCATTATGTATATTATGTAGGAGGTCATACTATGCTCCCATAGTTGTGATCCTATTAGTGTCATCATTTTGTGCCCTTGGTATGGAATGGGTAATAAAAGCATCAAACCCTTCGGTCATGTCGCATGCCCTATGGTTGTAAATCACTTAGCAAATTTTTTTTGGGACAAGTTCCATGATCTAAATTGGTTCACCAATATTTAATTGTATTTAAAAACTTGCATCACCTTGATTCCTTTCTTATGAACCAATTAGAGACCCTATATCAGTGCCTCATACTTGAAAACATTATTTATGTATCCAAAAAATAATTTGAATGCATGGAAATAATTTTCATTTTGAGGGGAGACCATTAAAAAACTAGATCCTATGACATTTTTGATTTGGGAGACATTGAATTAAAAATACCATATACCTTTGAGGTCCTCTTATGCCTTTACAAGGTCAGACAACAAGGTGTCTTCCTTGAGAATGCAATATGTGCCTAGCCTAGTTTCATGTACATTGTCATATAGACCACACTCATAATGTTTTCACACCCATTCATTAAGTATTCCATCTAATAAATATTTAAGGGTTGTGGAAATCTTGTGAATAAATGGATTCTCATCTTTATTGAACAAGGTGTAGTTTGCATCAACTGGGATAGGAGTGTATGACTCTATGTGATTATTTGAAATAGGTTCAAAATTGATGGCCATCTTGGTCTCATATCTAGTTCTAAGGAATATGTGTGATCAATCCAAAGATAAATATATACCCACCTTCATAGTAAAATCTTGGGAGATGCATATAGAAAAGTAAGAGGGTAAGTGAATGACTATGATGTCTTATGCATTGGAAAGGCTCACACATATATGTAGAGTGACACTTAGGTCCTTAAAAATTCCCATCATTTTTATTGTTGTCCCATATAATTAAATGACCACTTTTTAGATGGGAGCATGTGTTATGCCTAGCATGTATATCATTTTATTTAACATGACTGAGCTACTCACACTTAAATCTATCATACAATTATGTACAAGATGCTCATTAATGATCAGATAAATGTAGAATGGGGGGATTCCTACTTCTTCACACTTTTTCCTAGGTTGGCATAGACTTATGTGATCATTAGGCACAATTTGGGATGGATCATGAGGTTAGAAACCTTGAGGGTGTCCTACAAAAAATTCCTTTGGGAAATAATGGAAAGAGCATCCCACATGGAAATATTCAGCCCAATCTTTTTCATATGCTTGACTATGTTAAAGGGTATTTGAGTCTCTTTAACCCATGCCTTCTTAATCCTAGTCTCTTCTTACACCTATGCACTAGTTTGAGTTTGAATTTACCTATGTGTAACCTATTTTTTGTGTATTAGAGGTTGCATAGGTGATTCAACTTGGGCGCCCACACATTGAACTTGGGACACAAAACTTGAAGGCATTGAAGAAGGTTCCTCCATCATTTCTCTCTTTTTGAATCTTGTGTTAAAAGAAATTGGGTTACTTTTTTTCTTGGAACTTAATTCTAGTTCACATACTTGAAGTTTCCCTCCTTCCAGTTTGTAAGAGTAGACTCATCTTGTCTTGGTGCTAATGCTTGGATTGCTTCCCCTCATAGAGCTATAATGTTCAGTTATGCCTATAACTATGACATATTTTGCACTATGAGTGTTTAGTTCAAATATCCATTTGTGAATGCAACTAGATCATGTGGTTGATGACATGTAATGCACCAATCATAATATTGTACAAGATTATTCTATATGGGCACAAAGGATCTTGAAATTAATGGTAATGTTAGAGTTCTACATATAAGGTGGACTGTTATAATAAAAATGATTTTGAGCCCACTTGACAACTTGATAGGGAGGCCTAATTGATTGATATAGTTAGTTGAAAGGTTAATAAGTCATGGAATGCTACAATTTATACCTTTTTATGGCTATAAGCTCATTCTTTAAACTTTATAGAAACATTTTTACCTCATGCAATTCATTAGGGGGAATAACAGATATAGTTGGTTGGATAATTACAATAGGGATAGGTCTTAATAAGGGAGGTGTAATAGGTTGACTAGGTGGTGGATCAAGGAATAATTGCATGGGAGGTATATGAGTGATATTTCTAGCATGAATTAAATAATTATTTTATCTAACAATGATATTATATTCATTAGGTGGCACATTTTTTCCCATATATTGAACCATCACAGCTATATCACAGTCAAGAGCTTTCAAGTAATATAAAAATGCAGTATTAGGAGAAGGATTACAAAAGGGTAGGATCCTATCCCAAACTCTTTGAAATCTAAAATTTAAGTCCACCATCAACTCATGTGGGGATATTTTTATAGTACTAAGTTGTTTTATAAGATATAAATGGTCACTTTTTTATTTAAATTTCTTATACAATTGCTCTCCTAATTCATGCCAACTGTGAATGGTACTGGGTACCAAGATTATGTACCATTGGAGGGGTTTTCATTTTAGAGAAGAGGAAATTAGCCTAAATTATGCATTATCTTTAATGATTTTATGAATAGAAAATTTATTGGTAATATCTTATATGTGCTCTATAGGGGTGGTTGCAGTCTCACAAGTAAAATAGGATAAGATTTTAAGTGTTGAAACAATAATACCATCATATTGATATAGAGCTATAGGTATACCTCCATTAAAGGGGATAAAGGGTTGATTCCTTTGTGAATGCATGAAGGGGATAGGGAATAATCATCCTATGTGTGTAGGGAATTAACCAAATGGAGGTGTAGATTGAGATCTAGGAGGTCATCTTGAATTGCTTACCCTCCTAAAGGGAGATGAAGATAATATAATTCCCCTTTTTATAGACACTATAGGCTATTCAATGAAATGAAAATTAGTGACCCTAAAAGATGATCTTATCTACCTTGGCATATAGATTGAAGGCTAGTCTTATGAAGTAAGAATGGTTATAATTGATAGGTGCTCTATCAAGTGTCTTCAACACTTGAATCATTTAGAGAAGCACCAATCTCATGACTGCTTTTAAACTTGGGTGCCATTGGGCATGCTATAAAATGTTATCACTTGTAATTCACACCTATGGTTGAGAAAGGATATCACACATCATGATGCATGACTCTTCCATTCCTAGCACCTCAAACTTGTGCATCAGAGAGATATTCATTATCTTGTTATAAAAATGGGATCATAACCCAAGGTGTGGGACTCTTGTGCTCCTTGGGATGAACCCATAGAGTAGGTTATCTTCCTTATATTATATATTCACTTGTTTAGGACTAGCATGAAGACCTACAAGGACTAGAATGAAATCTATAGATAGCACTAAACTTAAACTTAAAAAGGGGAAAAGAGAGGGAGAAGGTAAGAGATTGTTAGAAAGTAAAAGGTGATGCACCAAGAATAAAGTGATAACCTCTAGAATACTTGATGAACACACTACAAATTGTTGAGAATGAGACAATATCACATAGACTCCACCATGGGTACTCTAAAGGCATAATTATTTTTATTGAGGTGCAAGAACATAATGTAGTATTGAGAGGGATGAATATTTTCCATAGCCAAAGCCTCTGCAAACCCAATACACATAAAATATGACCTACAAATGAGTTTCCAACTTTGTATAGAGGGTTGGGAATGGACAACAATGAAAGGGATGAATATTACCCAAAAAATATATCAACAAAACTAAATCACACATAGGATGTAAGAAGAATGAAGGGAGGTTAACTCAATTCTCATAAAAGTGCAAGGTTTATGCAACAAAATTACTCTTGGAGGGAAAATTTTGGTAATGTAAGGGTGCCAAAGAATGTTGACCTTTTTATAGCATAAGACCTAGGAATGTATACATAATAGGGAGCCCACAGATCATTATTTGAAACATCACCCACTATTTGGGAAGTTACAACATTTAATAATGATGTGGAGAAGTATTTGGCATATTTTTCATAAGAGATAACATGCCCATGTTCTAAAAACCTAATAGACACCCTAATATTCAATTTTATTTTGATCTAATTCCCTCAGTATCAAATAAATATCAAACATTATTCACATTTATGGTGGTCACCTATTAATCCACTTGGGATATTTTGTTGATGTGTGGCCACATAGGCATATCCTTAGGTTCTACCTCATCATCCTGCACAGGAAATGGAGTTATCATGTAACCATATTTGTAAAGTCTTATGTGCTACTACATAGTAAAGGTTATGTAGAGATTTGACTATGTAGTATAGATACATAATTGTGAAGGGTGATAAGGGTCATATTCTATAGCAATGTGCAAGGAAAAATATCCTCTTATGCCAAGTCCCTACTAGTGGTCTTCATGATCTATGCCTTATTTAAAACCTACTCTAGTTTATGAAGAGAATGTTTCATAGTTTGAGATCACAGTCTAAATTTTACAAGGGTGTAGATGGGAATATCTACTATTTGGCTCGAGACATCATCATTTAAATTCTATAAAATTACTTGAATAATAGTGAATAAGAAGATGGGAGATCTTAAGCACACGCTTCATGATCTAGAACTACTCTCACATACTTATCTATTTTTCTACTCAAAGTTTGGGAGGCCTATACACTTTGACTTGCATGTTGTGCTAGTGTAATGAAGGATATTTGATTTTATGGTTTTATGTGCATGAGTTTGATCTTAGATAATTTGATAATACACAACCATATGCATATTTATGCAATCCCTTTGATTTTATCACTTGTTGAAGGGGTGAATTGGAAATTCAACATGTATGTCATGGATTAATAGTATAAGTGGGATGACTTCTTAAACATGGTAGAATTTTATTATAATAACACCTACCATTTAGTAATCAATATGGCACATTTTTAAGAATTATATGGGTGGAAATTCTAATCTTTGTTGGGTTGGAAAATTTTGGAAAACCATGTGATTTATGGTCTAGAAGTTTTTCAAGAGTATTATGAGTAAATGACTTATTAAAGAAAGGTTGAAAAATACCTCTGATCAATAGAAAAACTATGCAGACCTAAAAATATGTCATAGAGAATTTTAAGTTTTTGATAAAGTATATATGAGAGTAAGAACTCAAAAAATATCAATCAAGTTTGTAAATCTACTAAATTAGCACCATGTTATGTTGGATCTTTTGACATAGTATAACAGATAAACCCAATGGATTATCATCTCACTCTTCCTCCTTCTCTATCTAAGATCCATGATGTTTTCATGTAACATTATTAAGGAAATATGTTTCAAATATCTCACATGTTTTAAATTGGGATAATCTTTAGGTGGAGGGTGAGGAAAGAATTCAATTAAAGCCTATCAATATCTTATCTCAGCATAACATTGAGCTATGAAAAAGGTAATTAGGGAAAAAATTGGTCCAATGGGATCAAATAGGAGAAAGGAGTGATACCTAGGAAGATGTAAATATGTTTTAGTAGCATTATTATTATTTATTTTAGGTTTTGAGGATGGTGCCATTTTAAGGGAGGGTGGATGTCATGATCATAACTACTTAACACATTGATTTTGAATAATTATCAAAACTATTTTAATATTATTATATTATGTGGACATTTATTATAAATATTATTTGGTTTTAAGAATATTACTTATTGGTTTAAATTAAATTGTAATCATTCATGTAGTGTTTTATGTGAGCATATTATATTCTTTATGTTGGATGGTGGAGTCTAATCTTGTTATAATGCCCAATTTTAGATAGGGGGTGATGGGGTTGGGGGGGGGGGGGGGGGGGGGGTCACCCCACTATGTTCATTATGGAGGTCCAAGGGGGGAAATCATACATGGATACCCCCTTGGTGGGGGTTCAGGGAAAACACCCAAAAAGCAATTTTTATGTGAAAATTCATTGTAAAATATTGTAATTTGATAGTAAATCTAGACCATTCACTATTTAGATCGTATATCTAATGGTAAAAATTATGTTGGTGCATTTTTACCTAATATGTAAGCCTCATTTGATATGATGGCATGGTAATCATGATGGCATATTGTGTGCAAGTGAAGATGAGATTGTAGTGTATGTATTACATGTTTATCCCTTCATTTATTGGATTGAATAAGAGAAGAACTAGTTGTTTTTGTGTGAATGTAGCCCATATTGGGTGAACCAAGTTAAATATATGTCTTTCTTGTATTTTGTTTTATGAATTTTATTTATTTCATTAATATTTATCTACATTCTATATTCCTAACACTTCATTGATTATGATTAGCTATTTTTTATGTCTATGTGGCTTAATTACAAGTATACAATATATAAACATAAGTTAGAGTAAAATTTGGGTACTCATTACAAAATAAATGGTATGAAGGTAAAACATAATGGTGATGTAACAATGTCTAAAAATTGAGTTAAACCTTTATCTTGGTCACTCTATTTTATAGGTATGTTTTTTAATTTAGATTCAATTATTGGTTTGCTAGTTTTTGTGTTGTTATTTATCTTTTATCTCTTTATAGTTAACTAAGCAATCAACCAGATAATTTTATATGAATATGATTTATACCCACATCCATGATACATTTATATAAAATATATTCTACTCAAAGGTTGAAATATATTTTATGAGTTAGGGAATCCTTATTACAAGACTGATTCAGATCTGTGTATAAAAATAAAAATGAAATACCAGGAGTGGAATGCTGACAAAGTGATTATGAAATACATTATAAGACAAAGGTAATTATTTTATTCATTTAGTTTTGATATAAATAATGAATGATTATGTGACTTAATATATTCCATAAGGGACTAGGACTTACATTTGATAATGTCATGCCTGAATATCAAAACATAAGTCATGAGACTTAGGAGGAGGGCATGGTGATTAAAATGTTTAAATGTTGCATCAAACCCTAAAATTTTAACTTGGGTCAAAGGTACAATTAAGAAAGGAGATAAGTTACCCAGCTTTGAATGGGTTGGTTGAATTTATCAAGTAATGATTAGTGTTTCTTTTCATTTTGGAAGGATCTCCATTTTTCATGGAAGCTTGCATGAAGCTTTAGAAGCATGCACATAGGGGTGGAATTTTTGAACAGAAAACCTGTGATAATCTTATATGTTATTTTTCAATTTCATGTCATGCATGATTTTTGGAAACATAATGGAGTGGTATTTCCACTTGATGAAGCTCATAGTTATACAGAATGGAATGGTCACTTCCAATGGTGGATAAATAATATGGGAGAAAAGAAAAGAAAAAAGGAAGAAAGAAGGAAAGAAGAGGGAAATGGAGAAG